>CM038676.1:474110511-474315301 GCA_021605205.1 Aegilops longissima
GGAGATGGCGATGTGCAAAGTGAAAGACGTCGTGAGCTCTATGCCCCGCCGACAAGTGCACGCTGTGAAGAAGGAAGAAGACTCCGAGAGAGAATGTGGGAGCAGAGTCGGCGGTGAGGAGATCGCCTGACAAGAAAGAGCCATGGCGAAACAACAGGGAGGAAGAAAACCAAGAAGTACTAGTTGTCGAGCAGTCCGGCAAGGATGGTGCCGCCAACAAAGCCAAGGCTGGTGGCTCCGGCAAGGAGGTTGCTTGTTAGCGCCGACCGCCAAGTCGTGGCGGCCGCCGACAAGCCTGACACAGCTCAACAAGCAATCTTTTCAAAATCCACCGCACCAAGGGCCACGATCTCCGAGCTGCAAGAAAGTCGAGCAGCTTGTTGAGCTCTGAGAGCTGAGTACGAGCGGCGAGACAAGGAGAAGGCCAAGAAGGTGCAGTGCAGCAAATAAGAAGAGACCCGGTCGGGAGGGCGCGGCAAAAGCCAAGCAGCAAGGAGATGCAGAACCTCCCGTGGCGCGACAAGGAAGAAGATGAAGATGAGGAGGACGAAGACATGGAAGGCGATGAAGCGTAAGACGAGCAAGAGTTTCAAAAGGCAACAGAGGTCCTTTGCGTTGGCGGTGGTGCTTCTGCATACCTCGCACCGCCAACTCAAACAATGGATGCGTGAGGTTAATGCAGCAGAACCCTCCATAGAGTCGCGCAAACCTCTGAAGTGGTCCAGCACGCCCATCATTTTGACATTGAGGACCACCCTGATCGCATCACAGCGGTCGGGTGCTTGCCGATGTTGGTCTCACCAACCATCCGCAACCTCAAGGTCACAAAGATGTTGGTTGACGGCGGGGCCGGCCTGAATTTAATCTCCTCTGCAGTGCTCCAAAAGCTTCAAATCCCTGACAGTGAGCTCGAAGAAACTGGTACTTTCAAGGAATCAACCCAGAAGGAGCAAGCCCAAAGGGAAGATCACGTTGCCGGTAACATTGGCGTGAGCTCAACTTCAGAAGCGAGAGGGTCACATTTGGCGTTGCCGACTTCCCATTGCCCTACAATGGCATACTTGGCCGCCCAACACCGCCAAGTTCATGGCCGCATCTCATCATGCCTACAACTTACTCAAGATGCCCGGCCCGATAAGCGTCATTTCTGTCCATGGCGACAAGAAGGACGCGCTTATCTGCGCCGACAAGATTTACCGGGATGCAGCCGCCGCGACAGGTTAGCAAACCACTTGCATTTGAAGCTCCGGGGAAGAAGAAGACCACCAAGACCGGCAAGAGCTCGATGCCCACTCCGACAAGCGCACCTCCTCGGAGTGCTGCGCTATCGTCGAGGACGCACCATCGATCTCCACCGCAAGTGCAAGAAGACGATGGCAGCTCCGCCGAAGACCAAGAAGGTGCCCGCCAGGAGGACGGGACGGTGGTACCTTCACCATCGATGCCACGCTTGATCCTAAATAGGAAGGCGAGCTCGTTGCTTTCTGCGGGCGAATGTCGATGTGTTTGCATGGCAACCATCGACATCCCGGTGTTCCCGGAAAGTAATTGAGCACCACCTAGCTGTCGTCCTCACGCTACGCGGCCCGTCAAGCAAAAAGTTAGGAAGCAAGCGTTGAGCGCCAAGAGTTCATAGCGTAAGAAATCAAGAAGTTAGAAGCAGCGGGGCTTGTCGAGGAGTCCTCCATCCCGTGGTTGGCCAATCCGGTAGTTGTATGCGCAAGGCTAATGGGAAATGGAGACTTTGTATTGACTTCACCGATGTTAACAAAGCTTGTCCCAAAGACCCATTTCCTTGCCACGATCGACCAGATTGTTGACTCCACGGTGGATGTGATGCTTTCATTTCTTGATGCATATTCAGGATATCATCGATCTTCATGGCTGAAGAGGATGAAGAGAAAACCGCATTCATTACACCATGTGGCACGATCGCTTCATACGGATGCCTTTCGGTTTAAAGAATGCTGGTTCAACCTTTGCAAGAGTAGTCCACGATGCCTTTGAGCCACAAATACACGTAAATGTAGAAACTTACATGGATGACATAGTGGTCAAGAGCAAGGACAAAGCAACTCTGGTTCAGGATTTGGATGAAACATTTGCAAATCTCGCAAGATCAACCTCAAGCTCAACCCCGAGAAGTGCGTGTTTGAGTCCCTTCCGGCAAGCTCGGGTTCTTTGTGTCTGTGCGGGGAATTGAAGCCAATCCCGACAAGATCAAGGCCATTGAGCAGATTGAAGCACCAAAGCGCGTCAAGGATGTCGAAGACTTGCGGTTGCGTGGCTGCTCTCAGCAGTTCATCTCTAAATCTGTTGAAGCGCTACGCCGCTTTTCAAGATTTTGAAAAAGGCAGGTCCAATGAAATGGACTCGAAGCGGAGGTTGCGCTGCGAGACTTGAAGAGATACATCCTCCGCTCCAATACTTGTCGCACCTAGGCCACAAGAGAAGTTGTCATTGTATATAGCGGCAACCAATCAAGTGGTTAGTGTTGCGTTAGTGGCGGAGAGGGAAGCGATGATGAGCCGCAACCGAGGCAAGCGCATCCAGCGACAAGCAAGGGGCTTCGCCGTCAAGCTCGTCCCGATAAGGACGGATCAGCGAGGGTTGCGACAAGATACGTAAGAAGATGGTGCAGCGCCCGATCTATTTTGTCGGTTCCCTTCCGCAGGGGCTAGGTCAAGGTACTGCGGTGTGTGCAGAAGTTGCTTTTTCGCCTCCTCATGGCCTCAAGAAAGCTGCGCCATTACTTCAAAGCACATGAGATAACAGTTGTCACCGCTTCCGCTGAAAAGGATATTGCAAAATCCGAAGCAACAGCAGGATTGTCGAAAGTGGGCACTGGAACTGCCGAGCTTTGGCCTCAAGTTTGAAAGCACTTCAACTATCCGCAGCGAGCATTGGCAGAATTCATAGCTGAGTGGACGCCAACGAAGATGAAGAAATTCGAGACGAGCATCCCATGTCAAAGAGGCAAATAAAGAGTGGCTGATGTACTTTGATGGTGCTTTCTCGCTGCAAGCGCCCGGTGCGGCGTCTTGCTATCGCACTCCACCGGAGAGCATCTCAAGTACATAGTCCAGATGCACTTTCCCAAGGAACAAGCAACAAACAATACTGCAGAGTATGAAGGTTTGCTTGCCGGTCTCAGGATTGCGGTAGACCTTGGGATCAAGAAGCTCATTGTCGGGACTCGCAACTTGTCGTCCGGACAAGTAAATAAAGATTATCAAAGTCCGCTGATGGAAGCCTCACGCCGATGAAGTGAGAAAGCTAGAAGAGCACTTTGAAGGCTCGCAGATGGAACACGCTCCAAGAGCTCGTAATGATATAGCCGATGGCCTCTCCAAATGTGCCGTGACTTAAGTTACTGTGGAACCAGGAATTTTTGTGCTCAAGTCGACTCACCAACCGTAACACCATCAACAGGATGGAGCAAGAAGAGAAAACTGGTTTCCGCGACTACTTTCCGCAGAGCTCCCCCAAGCCGCCGCCAAGAAGGTCCCTAAAATCAACATAAATATCACCGAGGAGCAGTCTGCTCCGACAAACCATGCAGCTATCGTTGAAGCAAACGCCCGACAAGTTTCAAGCTTCCCGCAAGCTTGCCGGGATCATCAACTCCGGCGGACCCACAGTGTTCTCGCCGAGAAGCTGATGTTCCCCAGTGATAGAAGAGCCTTTAGTCCTTGTTGTCGAGCCTCAAGCTCCAAAGATGGGCACAACAAATCGTCCATTTTCTTGAGACAGAGAGAACTTCCCAAGAGCAAGAAGAAGCGGAAAAAGTAGCCCTTAAGTAAGTATGTACCAGTTTGTTGACAACATCCCTGCATGTAAGAAGGCTCAACGGTGTGAAATTGAAGTGTATTTGCCGGAAGATGGATGTAAGTGTTGGCGAGAGATACATGGAGGCATATGTGGTCACCACATCGGCGAAGAGCACTTGCCGCAAGGCTTTCCTAGCAAGGTTTCTTCGCCGAAGCCTCCAGATGCAACCGCACAAGTAACCAAGTGTGAAGCGTGCAGTTCCATTCCAAACAGATACACCAACCAGCTCAAGCTCTCCAGACGATCCCTTTATCCCGCCCTTTTCGTGAGGGGCTCGACATCTCGGCCCTTCCCCGAAGCTGTCGGGGCTTTGAATACTTGTACGTCGCAATCGACAAGTTCACAAAGTGGCGGAAGTGGAACCGATGAGGAAGGTGACAGCACGGTCACCATCAAGTTCTTCAGTCAATTGTTTGCCGCTTTGGGATTCCTAACCGGATCATCACCGACAACGGCATACGTATCACGAGCCGCACCTTCATGCAAGACGCCCAAGATCTTGGCGCCAAGATCTGCTTTGCTTTGCTCATCCGAGAAGCAACGGTCAAGCAGAGAGCAAACGCTGAAGTGTGCGAGGACTCAAGACCAAAACTTTCGACAAAGCCGCGCAAGTGCGGAAGGAACTGGATCGAGGAGCTGCCGGTGGTTCTTGGTCGATCGACGACGCCAAATCGAGCCACCGCCGACACCTTTTGCTCTAGTCCACGGAGCAGAGGCGCTTCTCCCCACGAACTCGTGGTACGGGTCACCTCGAGTGCTCGCTATGATGAGTTTGAGCAAGAGCAATGCGACAAGATGACGCTGCTCCTCGAGGAAGATCGCCTTCAGTCAGACGAGCTGCTCGTTATCAAAGAAGCTTTGCGCCGCTACCATAGCCGCAGTTAATGCCGTAAGCTTCGAGGAAGGCGACCTTGTTCTTCGGCGCGCGCTCAATCCGCCAAGAATTCCAACAAGTTGACGCCAAGCGGGAAGGCCTTATCGGGTAAAACGAGTCACTAGGCCCGCCGCTGTCCGCTTTGAGACCAAGATGGCCTTCCGTGAGCAATTCCTCGAATATAGAGCATCTTCAAGTTTTACCTAAGAGGCGCTGTTGCCGAACCTGCCCGACAACCACCCTTTGTACAAGTCTTGCCGCATGTTGCATGTAATCCTTTGTACAAAGCCGCGCAGACTGTGGCACCAAGAAGCCTATGTGTTGCGACATTTTGTCAATACATGCCCTCACAATCATATATGCATGTGTTTACTAACATTTTGTGCAGCATCCGCACTAAGTAGCGATGACGAGCCATTAGGCTCCATAACTTTATTTTCTTCTTTCTTCTCAAACAAGAAGAAGGTTCATCCACCCACAAGTTCACCGGGGAGGAGAAGATAATGGTGTGGGCCGCCAAGCGCCGCCGAGGAACTGTCGCCTTGCCGGAAAATGGACAATGTAAAAGCTAAGTTGCTAAGTTTAAACGAATTCGCTTTAAATTTCTAAGTTATCTTCCTCGAACGATAGTACTTTGTATGGAAAACTCCAGCGCTGGAGGAACCGACTCATGAGCTAGCTTGGCGCTTACTTTGTTTCGAGTCCGCCAACAACTTAAGTGTGCTGCAACTAGTTGCGATAAGGTTGCTTGTCGGTAGCGAACCCCGCCAAAGAGGCTGCTGAAGTTCCGCACTTAAGGCGCTCATGCAAGGGTGCTCAGACCGCAAGTTTCCACAAAAGCGAGGGCAGTAACATACAAAGCCAAGAGTCGAGTAAAGGAAGTAACGAGCAAATATTGCCCAAAATAAAGTTATATTACAAAAATAACTTATTGCGGCACTCAAGCTAAATTGTTCTAGAACTGAAATAACAAATAAGAGGAGAAGAAGGGCAGAGGCGCGCAGCATCGCCAAGCCCTGCAAGCCGAGTTGCGGGGCTGCGGCAAGCCAGAGTTGCCGGGCCGCGATATCGATAAGTTTTCGTCTCTTTCAAGCATCCTTTTCATTAAAAACATTCTACTCGGATACAAATCCGTGGAGAATGAAAACATGAAAGAGAGGATTACAAGTTTTAAATGCGGATAAGGCCCAAGGCTTACAAATTAAAAGATAAGATGCCCATAATCCTTTTCCCGTCCCCTCTTCGTGGAGGTAGGTCAAGGAGGCGAGAAGGGTAAAAGGAGCGCTTAGGCGAGCTCACAGTGCCGAAGGCACCAGGAATATCCCTGGCTCTCCGAGGGCTTGACGGAGATGGCGGGCCGGGTTAAGCGGGCTCAAGACGGGCGGCAGGACGTCAAGACGCTGCCGAGGGCACTACGCCTCGTAGTCCGACTCTGACGGCCTTGTCGCCATCCTCTTCCCTTCCGCAGCCTCCTCACGCTAGCCGCCCAAGGAGACGACCCCGGAGTTCAAGGAGCCGCGACGCGGATGATGGGGTCGCCGACGACGACGGGCGGCGCCCGACAACCAATCGGGCCCGCTACCTCGCCGTCATTGCCGCTCTCCTCCTCGCTACTCGCCGAGGGGGAATCTTCGCTGTCGGAGGAGCTATCCACGCAAAGCACTTCGCCCGAGTACCGAGATCCTCAAGACCTTGACGAGAGGAGATCACCGCCCATTAACTTAAATGGAGGGTAAACCCGCCTTAGGCTGTGGATGCAGTGAACATCTTCCACCCACGATCAAGATACATCACATTAGGGGCTCGGAATACAACACGGACTCGCATGCCGCTGATTCCACGACCCTCATGTGCGCCTCGTTGTCTCGGGCGGATCCGACTCATCAAGGCCATGAACGGAGCTGGAAGCCGAGACGACGACGAGGCGCCCGCAAACTCGGGACGAAGAACTCGCAAGGGTCGCCCCTGTATGGACCGCCGCAGGAGGGGAACCGCTGGCGGAGGCGGAGACGGCGCCCGCCTGGCCCACTTCTTCCCCGAGCGCCGACCTCGCCCACGACCTCGCCTCTCCCTCTTCCTCTTGTGGTCTGGCTCGCCACCCCGGGCGTGGGGTTGGGAGGAGCTGCCTACGGCGACCCGCGGGCCACCGATGAAGAACCAAGGTTCCTTTCTCCATGAAGAATGAGAGAAAGGGGAGCAGGTTGAGGAAAGGAGGAGATGGGAGAGTGCGGGCTTGCGCCCCTCTTCCGCTCTTTTAAATAAGCAAGGTGGGGCTCGGCCGCCTGCCAAGCAATCAGGGCATAGGAAGAGCAGGGAATCGGGCCGACCTGCTGCCTCGCCGCAACGCCCAGTTTCCTACTCCCACCGTCCGCGACCCCAAGAGCATGGGAACCACGTGGCGGGATGCAACCGAGGCGACGGTGAGGCGAGCCCTCGCGACGCGCCCACTTCCCCCACGACGCAGAATTGACGCTGCAGGTCACATGGGGAACGCAAGGATACAGAGTGGATTTGGTTTGGACTCAAAGCCGATGATGCCCGTTTCCGCTTTTGGGTCCGGCCTAACAAATAGCCTACGGCACCATGTGAAGGAAATATGCCCTAGAGGCAATAATAAAGTTATTATTTATTTCTTATATCATGATAAATGTTTATTATTCATGCTAGAATTGTATTAACCGGAAACATAATACATGTGTGAATACATAGACAAGCAGATAGTCACTAGTATGCCTCTACTAGACTAGCTCATTAATCAAAGATGGTTATGTTTCCTAACCATAGACATGTGTTGTCATTTGATTAATGGGATCACATCATTAGGAGAATGATGTGATTGACATGACCCATTCCGTTAGCTTAGCACTTGGTCGCTTAGTATATTGCTATTGCTTTCTTCATGACCTATACATGTTCCCAGTAACTATGAGATTATGCAACTCATTACCGGAGGAACACTTTGGTACTACCAAACGTCACAACGAATCGGGTGATTATAAAGGAGTACTACAGGTGTCTCCAAAGGTACATGTTGGGTTGGCGATTTGAGATTAGGTTTTGTCACTCCGATTATCGGAGAGGTATCTCTGAGCCCTCTCGGTAATACACATCACATAAGCCTTGCAAGCATTGCAACTAATAAATTAGTTGTGAGATGATGTATTACTGAACGAGTAAAGAGACTTGCGATAACGAGATTGAACTAGGTATTGGATACCGACGATCGAATCTCGGGTAAGTAACATACCGATGACAAAGGGAACAACGTATGTCGTTATGCGGTTTGACCGATAAAGATCTTCGTAGAATATGTAGGAACCAATATGGGCATCCAGGTTCCGCTATTGGTTATTGACCGAGAATGGTTCTAGGTCATGTCTACATAGTTCTCGAACCCGTAGGGTCCGACGCTTAACGTTCGATGATGAGTTTATTATGAGTTTATAAGTTTTGATGTACCAAGGTTGTTCGAGTCCCGGATGTGATCACGGACATGACGAGGAGTCTCGAAATGGTCGAGACATAAAGATTGATATATTGAAGCCTAGGTCGCAAGGCCCCCCTCCCTCTAGTCCGAATAGGACAAGAGAGAGAGCGCCTCTTCCCTCTTCCCCTCCCCAAACCTAATCCAACTAGGAAGGGGAGTCCTACTCGGTGGGAGTAGGAGCTCCTCAGCCTCCTAGGGCCGGCCGCACCTTGCTCCTATCTATACAAGCAGGGCACCCCATGAAACACAAGTTGATCTCACGGATCGTTCCTAGCCGCAGCGGTGCCTCCACCATATTCCACTTGGTCATATCGTCGTAGACTCGGGCTAAGCCTGCCGGTGAAGTCATATCGCTATGGAGACTTAGGCGAAGCCCTGCGTCGGTGGAGCATCATCATCGCCACCACGCCGTCGTCTTGACTTAACTCATCGGCCTTTGCTGGATCGGAGCCGGGGATGTCGCCATCGAAATGAACGTGTGCGAACTTCGGGAGGTGCCAGTCGTTGGTGGACTGGATCGGTCGGATCGTGAAGGCGTCTGACTACATCAACCGCGTTGTTATAGCGCTCCGCTTCGGCCTCAAGAGTGCGTGGAATGAGACCTCTCCCTCGTCGCTAATGCCATCACCATGGTCTTGCGTGTGCGTAGGAATTTTTTGAAATTACTACGCTCCCCCTATGATGGTATCGAGCCTGGTTTTATGCGTTGATGTCATATGCACGAGTAGAACACAAGTGAGTTGTGGGGATATAAGTCATCTTGCTTACCAAGCATGTCATACTTTGGTTCGGGCGGTATTGTGAGATGAAGCGGCCGGACCGACACGCCTGACGCTTCTGCCAGGCTGGTTTCACCGCTTGAGCACTAGTTGCTTAAAGGTGACCGCGTGTCTCGCTTTCTCTCACTTTAGTTGAACAAGTGTACTCGCCGGTCCTTGCGAAGGTTAAAACAACACCAACTTGACAAACTATCGTTGTGGTTTTGATGCGTAGGTAAGAACGGTTCTTGCTCAACCCGTAGCAGCCACGTAAAACTTGCAACAACAAAGTAGAGGGCGTCTAACTTGTTTTCGCAGGGCATGTTGTGATGTGATGTGGTCAAGGCGTGATGCTATATTTTATTGTATGAGATGATCATGTTTTGTAACGAAGTTATCGGCAATCGGCGAAACCATATGGTTGTCGCTTTATTGTATGAAATGCAAGCGCCATGTAATTGCTTTACTTTATCACTAAGCATTAGCGATGATGCGTAGAAGCAATAGTTGGCGAGGCGACATAAATGCTACGATGGAGATCAAGGTGTCGCGCCGGTGGCGATGGTGATCATGGCGAGTTGCCTAGATGTGGATCACAAGCACAAGATGATGATGACCATATCATATCACTTATATTGATTGCATGTGATGTTTATCCTTTATGCATCTTATCTTGCTTTGATTGACGGTAGCATTATAAGATGATCTCTCACTAAAATTATCAAGAAGTGTTCTCCTGAGTATGCACCGCTATGAAAGTTCTTCGTCTTTGAGACACCACGTGATGATCGGGTGTGATAGGCTCTACGTTCAAATACAGCGGGTGCAAAACAGTTACTTACCGCGGAATACTCAAGTTAAACCTTGACGAGCCTAGCATATATGAGATGTATGCTCAACACGAGACCGAAAGATCGAACGTGAATCATATAGTAGATATGATCAACATAGTGATGTTCACCATTGAAACTACTCCATCTCACGTGATGATGGGACATGGTTTAGTTGATTTGATCACGTAATCAGATAGATAACTAGAGATGATCATCTAAGTGGGAGTTTTTAATATGATTAATTAAACTTAAATTTATCATGAACTTAGTACTGATAGTATTTTTGCTTGTCTATGTTTCTTTGTAGATAGATGGCTCGTACTTTGTTGTTCGTTGAATTTTAATCGCCCTTGAGAAAGCAAAGTTGAAAGATGATGGTAGCAATACACGGATCGGGTCCGTGAATTTGAGGATTATCCTCATTGCTGCACAAAAGAATTACGGCCCTGGAAGCACCGGCGGGTGCGGGCCTGCTCTTGAGAACAACGCCAAAAGTTGTGAGCGTCTGGCGAGCAAAAGTCGATGACTACTCTATAGTTCAAAGCAGCCATGCTTTACGGCTTAGAACCTGGTCTTCAACGGCGTTTTGAGCGCTGTGGAGCATATGAGATGTTTCAGGAGTTGAAGTTAATATTTCAAGCAAATGCCCGGATTGAGAGATATGAAGTCTCCAATAAGTTCTATAGCTGCAAGATGGAGAATAGTTACGTCATTGAACATATACTCAAAATGCGGGTATAATCACTTGATTCAACTGGAGTTACTCTTCGGATGATAGTGTCATTGACGTAATTCTCCAATCATCGCCAAGCTACAAGAGCTTCGTGATGAACTATAATATGCAAGGGATGACAAAACAATTCGAGCTCTTACATAATGCTAAAAGTCAGCGGAGGTAGAAATCAAGAAAGAGCATCAAGTGTTGATGGTCAACAAGACCACTAGTTTCAAGAAAAGGGCAAAGGAAAGAAGAAGGGAACTTCAAAAGAACAAGAAGAAAGTTGCTGCTCAAGAGAAGAAACCCAAGTCGGACCTAAGCACTAAATCGAGTGTTTTTCTACTTGCCAGCCTTTGGACAGGCGGAACTGAACCCAAGTATTTGGCGGATAAGAAGGATGGCAAGGTGATCAAAGGTATATGTGATATACATGTTATTGATGTGTACCTTACTAATACTCATGATGTAACAGGTATTTGATACCGGTTACATTGCTAATATTTGCAACTCGAAGCAGGGAACTACTGGATTAAGCAAAGATTGGCTAGGGCGAGGTGGCGATCGTGGGAAATGGTTCCAAAGTCGATGTGATCGCTGGCGACACGCTACCTCTACATCTACCATCGGGATTAGTTTTAGACCTAAATAATTGTTATTTGGTGCGGCGTTAAGCATGAACATTATATCTGGATCTTGTTTGATGCGAGGCGGTTATTCATTTAAGGCAGAGAATAATGGTTGTTCTATTTATATGAATAATATCTTTTATGGTCATGCACCCTTGAGTGGTCTATTTTTATTGAATCTCGATAGTAGTAATACACATATTCATAGTGTTGAAACCAAAAGATGCAGAGTTGATAATGATAATGCAACTTATTTGTGTCGCCGTTTGGTCCGTAAACGCATCGATGAAACTCCACCGATGGACTTTTGAATCACACTTGATACTTCTGCGAACCGTGCCTCATGGGCAAGATGACTAAAACGCCGTTCTCCGGAACTATGGAGCGAGCAATGATTTGTTGGAAATCATACATCTTGATGTTTGTGGTCCAATGAATGTTGAGGAGCAGCCAAGGGTATCGTTATTTTCTCACCTTCACGGATGATTTGAGCAGATATGGGTATATCTACTTAATGAAACACAAATCTGAAACATTTGAAAAGTTCAAAAGAATTTCAGAGTGAAGTGGAAAATCATCGTAACAAGAAAATAAAATTTCACGATCTGATCGTGGAGGAGAATATTTGAGTTACGAGTTTGGTTTACATTTGAAACAATGCGGAATAGTTTAGCAACTCACGCCACCGGAACACCACAGGAGAAATGGTGTCGAGCGAACGTCAATACTGCTTACTTGATATAGTGCGATCTATGATGTCTCTTACCGATACCGCTATCGTTTTGGGGATATGCTTTAGAGGCGGCCGATTCACGTTAAATAGGGCACCATCAAAATCCGCAGGCGACACCTTATGAACTGTGGTTTGGCAAGAAACCAAAGTTATCGTTTCTTAAAGTTTGGGGCTGCGATGTTATGTGAAGAAACTTCGGATAAGCTCGAACCCAAATCGAGAAATGTGTCTTCATAGGATACCCAAAGGAGATCTGGGGTACACCTTCTATCACAGATCTGAAGGCAAGCGTTGCTAAATTGGATCCTTTCTAGAGAAAGAGTTTCTCTCGAAAGAAGTGAGTGGGAGGAAAGTAGAACTTGATGAGATAATCTGATCTACTCCCTTATTGGAAGGTAGTTCATCACAAGAAAGCGGTTCTGTGATAACCTACACCAATTAGTGAGAAACTAATGATGTTGATCATGAAGCTTGATCAAGTTACTCTTGAACTTACGAGTCAACCAGAGTAAAATACACACTAGAGTGGTGCGGTAATCCTATTACGGAAGTCATGTTACTTGACCATGGCGAACCTACAAACTATGAAGAAGCGATGGTGAGCCCGATTCCGCAAAATGGCTAGAAGCCATGAAATCTGAGATGGGATCCATGTATGAAAACAAAGTATGGATTCTTTGGTTGACTTGCCTCGATGATCGGCAAGCCATTGAGAATAAATGGATCTTAAGAAGAAGGCTGCGGCTGATGGTAATGTAGCTGTCTATAAAGCTCGACTTGTTGCGAAAGGTTTCGACAAGTTCAAGGGTTGACTACGATGAGACTTTCTCACCAGTGGCGATGCTTAAATCTGTCCGAATCATGTTAGCAATTGCCGCATTTTATGATTATGAAATTTGGCAAATGGATGTGAAAACTGCATTCTTGAATGGATTTCTAGAAGAAGAGTTGTATATGATGCAACAGTAAGGTTTTGTTGATCCAAAGGGTGCTAACAAAGTATGCAAGCTCCAGCGATCAATTTATGTGCAGTGCAAGCCTCTCGGAGTTGGAATAAGCGCTTTGATAGTGTGATCAAAGCATATGGTTTTATCTGAGACTTTTGGAAGCACCGTATTTACAAGAAAGTGAGTGGGAGCTCTGTAGCATTTCGATATTATATGTGGGCGACATATTATTGATTGGAAATGATATAGAATTTCGAGATATAAAGGATACTTGAATAAAAGTTTTTCAATGAAAGACCTCGGTGAAGCTGCTTACATATTGGGCATCAAGATCTATAGAGATAGATCAAGGCGCTTAATTGGCTTGATAAAGTTTTGAAAAAGTTCAAAATGGATCAGCAAAGAAAGGTTTTTACCTGTATTACAAGGTGTAAGATTGAGTCGGACTCAATGCCACGACCCTACAGAAGATAGAGAGAAAATGAAAGATGTTCTCTATGCTTCTGCCATAGGCTCTATCATGTATGCAATGTCTGTGTACAGACGGCGATGCTTAGCGATAAGCTTGGCGGGAAGGTACCAAAGTAATCAGGAGTGGATCACTTGGCCAGGGAACATCCTGAAATACGGAAAAGGACTAAGGATATGTTTCTCGTATATGGAGGTGACAAAGAGCTAGTCATAAATGGTTACGTCGATGCAAGCTTTGACACTGATCGGGACGATTCTAAATCGCAAACCGGATACGTGAATGTGGTGTGCCAGCTTCTAAACAAAGCGTCGTGGCGGGATGTGAGCGGAGTACATAGGAAGCAGCAAATGAAGGATGCGGATGAAAGAGTTCATTTCCGATCTAGGTGTCATACCTAGTGCGCCGGGACCAATGAAGATCTTCGTGACAATCTTGGTGCAATTGCCTTTCAAAGGAATCCAGATTTCACAAGAGGACCAAGCATATCAAGAGGCGCTTCAATTCCATTCGGGACCAAGTCCAAGGGGACATAGAGATTTGCAAAAATACATACGGATCTGAATGTTGCGGATCTTGACCTCTTCCACGAGCAAAACATGATCACACCAAGACTCCATGGGTGTTAGAATCATTCTGTGTAATCTAGATTATTGACTCTAGTGCAAGTGGGAACTGGAAATATGCCCTAGAGGCAATAATAAAGTTATTATTTATTTCCTTATATCATGATAAATGTTTATTATTCATGCTAGAATTGTATTAACCGGAAACATAATACATGTGTGAATACATAGACAAACAGATAGTCACTAGTATGCCTCTACTAGACTAGCTCATTAATCAAAGATGGTTATGTTTCTAACCATAGACATGTGTTGTCATTTGATTAATGGGATCACATCATTAGGAGAATGATGTGATTGACATGACCCATTCCGTTAGCGCACTTG
This sequence comes from Aegilops longissima, assembly GCA_021605205.1. Classification (NCBI taxonomy): domain Eukaryota; kingdom Viridiplantae; phylum Streptophyta; class Magnoliopsida; order Poales; family Poaceae; genus Aegilops; species Aegilops longissima. Next base: position 474,124,741 of record CM038676.1, read on the forward strand.
ATCCTAGTATATTGCTATTGCTTTCTTCATGACCTATACATGTTCCTGTAACTATGAGATTATGCAACTCCCATTTACCGAGGAACACTTGGGTACTGCTCCAGGTGTTCTCAAGGTACATGTTGGGTTATTTCGAGATTAGGTTTTGTCACTCCGATTGTCGGAGAGGGCCCTCTCGGTAATACACATCACATAAGCCTTGAAGCATTGCAACTAATAAGTTAGTTGTGAGATGATGTATTACGGAGCGAGTAAAGAGACTTGCTGGTCGAGATTGAACTAGGGATACCAACGATCGAATCTCGGGTAAGTAACATACCGATGACAAAGGGAACAACGTTATATGTTATGCGGTTTGACCGATAAAGATCTTCGTAGAATATGTAGGAACCAATATGGGCATCCGTGTTCCGCTATTGGTTATTCGAGAATGGTTCTAGGTCCATAGTTCTACCCGTAGGGTCCTTGCAACCACGCGTTCGATGACAGTTTATTATGAGTTTATAAGTTTTGATGTCGAAGGTTGTTAGTCCCGGATGTGATCACGGACATGACGAGGAGCTCGAAATGGTCGAGACGAAGCCTAGACTTGGAAGGGTTCGGATGAAATCAGGATTTTCTGGAACAGGGGTTACCGAACCCCGAAGTCAATGAGCCTTGATGGGCCATAGGGAGAAGAGGAATGGCCGGGCGGGCGCGCCCCCCTCCCCTCTAGTCCGAATAGGACAAGGAGGAGGCGCGCCCTCCCTCTTCCCTCTCCAAACCTAATCCAACTAGGAAGAGGAGTCCTACTCGGTGGGAGTAGGACTCCTCGGCAGCGCCTCCCTAGGGCCACCGCACTTCCGTGCTCCTTTATCTACGAGGGGCACCCCATGAACACAAGTTGATCTACGGATCGTTCCTTAGCCGAGTCGGTGCCCCCTCCACCATATTCCACTTCGGTCATATCGTCGCGAGCTCAAGGCGAAGCCCTCGGAGCTTAAGCGAAGCCTCGCTGATGGAGCATCATCATCGTCACCACGCAGTCGTGTTGACGGAACTCATCCCCACGCTTGGTCGGATCGAGTCCGGGATCGCCATCGAGTGAACGGTGCTGAACACGGAGGTGCCGTGACGCTCGGTGCTTGGATCGGTCGGATCGTGAAGACGCATTTACTACATCAACCGCTGTTGTTATAACGCCCGCCACGGTCTACAAGGGTACGGGACGACATTCTCCTCTCGCTGCTATGCCATCACCATGGTCTTATGCTGCAGCGAGGGAATTTTTTGAAATTACTACGCTCCCCAACAAAGGGTATCCGAGCCTGGTTTTATGCGCTGATGTCATATGCACGAGTAGAACACAAGTGAGTTGTCGATATAAGTCATCGCTTACCCAAGATGTCATACTTTGTTCGGGCGGTATTGTGAGATGAAGCTGCCCGACCGACATTACGCCAGACGCTTACGCGAGACTGGTTTCACCGCTCGAGCACTAGTTGCTTAAAGGTGACCGCGGGTGTCTCTGCTTTCTCACTTTAGTTGAACTCGAGTGTGGCTACGCCGTCTTCAATGCGGTTAAAACAACACCAACTTGACAAACTATCGCTGTGGTTTTGATGCGAGGTAAGAACGGTTCTTGCTCAAACCATAGCAGCCACGTAAAACTTGCAACAACAAAGTAGAGGACGCCTAACTTGTTTTTGCAGGCATGTTGTGATGTGATGTGGTCAAGACGTGATGCTATATTTTATTGTATGAGATGATCATGTTTTGTAACCGAAGTTATCGGAACCGGCAGGAGCCATATGGTTGTCGCTTATTGTATGAAATGCAAATCTATGTAATTGCTTTACTTTATCACTAAGCAGTAGCGATAGTCGAGAAGCAATAGTTGGCGCAGACGACAACGATGCTACGATGGAGATCAAGGTGTCGCGTACGTGACGATGGTGATCTAAGTTTTCGAGATGGAGATCACAAGCACAAGATGATGATGACCATATCATATCACTTATATTGATTGCATGTGATGTTTATCCTTATGCATCTTATCTTGCTTTGATTGACGGTAGCATTATAAGATGATCTCTCACTAAAATTATCAAGAAGTGTTCTCCCGAGTATGCACCGCTATGAAAGCCGAGACACCACGGATGATCGGGTGTGATAGGCTCTACGCTCAAATACAACGGTGCAAAACAGTTGCACACGCGAATACTAAGTTAAACTTGACGAGCCTAGCATATAACAGATATGGCCTCGAACACGAGACCGAAAGGTCGAACGTGAATCATATAGTAGATATGATCAACATAGTGATGTTCACCATTGAAACTACTCCATCTCACGTGATGATCGGACATGGTTTAGTTGATTTGGACGTAATCACTTAGATGACTAGAGAGATGTCTGCTCATGGGAGTTTTTAATATGATTAATTAAACTTAAATTTATCATGAACTTAGTACCGAGTATTTTTGCTTGTCTATGTTTATCGAGATAGATGGCTCGCGGCCTTGTTCCGTTGAATTTTAACCTTGAGAAAGCAAAGTTGAAAGATGATGGTAGTAAATTACACGGATCGGGTCCGAATTTGAGGATTATCCTCATTGCTGCACAAAAAGAATTACGCGAAGCACCGGGCTGGTGCCGTGTCGCAGAGCAACAAGTTGTGAACGCTCGCGAGCAAAGTGATGACTACTCTATAGTTCAAGCAGCATGCTTTACGGCTTAGAACCGGTCTTCAACGACGCTTTGAACGCATGGAGCATATGAGATGCAGAGTTGAAGTTAATATTTCAAGCAAATGCCCGGATTGAGAGATATGAAGTCTCCAATAAGTTCTATAGCTGCAAGATGGAGGAGAATAGTTCACAAGGAACATATACTCAAAATGTCCGGGTATAATAATCACTTGATTCAACTGGAGTTACTCTTCCGATGATAGTGTCATTGATGAATTCTCCAATCATCGCCACCAAGCTACAAGAGCTTGGATGAACTATAATATGCAAGGATGACCAAAACAATTCCCCGAGCTCTTCGCAATGCTAAAAGCCTGGAGGTAGAAATCAAGAAAGAGCATCAAGTGTTGATGGTCAACAAGACCACTAGTTTCAAGAAAAGGGCAAAGGAAAGAAGAAGGAATTCAAAAGAACAAGAAGAAAGTTGCTGCTCAAGAGAAGAAACCCAAGTCTGGACCTAACCTGAAACCGAGTGTTTTTACCGCAAGCAGATCGACATCGGAAGCGGAACTGCCCCAAGTATTTGGCGGATAAGAAGGATGGCAAGGTGATCAAAGGTATATGTGATATACATGTTATTGATGTGTACCTTACTAATACTCGCAGTAGTACCTGGTATTTGATACTCGGTTCTGCTATAATATTTGCAACTCAAACAGAACTACGGATTAAGCGAAGATTGGCTAAGGACGAGGTGACGGCGCTGGGAAATGGTTCCAAAGTCGATGTGATCGGGTCGGCACGCTACCTCTACATCTACCATCGGGATTAGTTTTAGACCTCTAGCATGAACATTATATCTGGATCTTGTTTGATGCGAGACGGTTATTCATTTAACAGAGAATAATGGTTGTTCTATTTATATGAATAATATCTTTATGGTCATGCACCCTTGAAGAGTGGTCTATTTTATTGAATCTCGATAGTAGTAATATACATATTCATAGTGTTGAAACCAAAAGATGCAGAGTTGATAATGATAATGCAACTTATTTGTGGCATCGCCGCTTGGGTCATATCGGTGTAAACGCATGAAGAAACTCCATACCGATGGACTTTGGAATCACTTGATTATGAATCACTTGGTACTTATGTAACCTGCCTCATGGGCAAGATGACTAAAACGCCGCTTCTCCTAACTATGGAGCGAGCAACCGATTTGTTGGAAATCATACATACCATGTTTGTGGTCCAATGAATGTTGAGGCACGCAGCGGTATCGTTATTTTCACCTTCACAGATGATTTGAGCAGATATGGGTATATCTACTTAATGAAACACAAATCTGAAACATTTGAAAAGTTCAAAGAATTTCAGAGTGAAGTAGAAAATCATCGTAATAAGAAAATAAAATTTCTACGATCTGATCGTGGAGGAGAATATTTGAGTTACGAGTTTGGTTTACATTTGAAACAATGCGAATAGTTTCAGAACTCACGCCACCCGAACACCACACAGAAATGGTGTGTCCGAACGTCAGAATCGTGATTTTACTTGATATGGTGCGATCTATGATGCACTGATTTACCGCTATCGCTTTGGGGATATGCTTTAGAGACGGCCGATTCACGCTAAATAGGGCACCATCAAAGTCCGCTGAGACGACACCTTATGAACTGTGGTTTGGCAAGAAACCAAAGTTGTCGCTTTTAAAGTTTGGGCTGCGATCGTGAAGAAACTTCAACCAGATAAGCTCGAACCCAAATCGAGAAATGTGTCTTCATAGGATACCCAAAGGAGATCTGTTGGGTACACCTTCTATCACAGATCCAAGGCAAGATTTCGCTGCAATTGATCCTTTCTAGAGAAGGAGTTTCTCTCGAAAGAAGTGAGTGGGAGGAAAGTAGAACTTGATGAGATAATCAGATCTACTCCCTTATTGGAAGGTAGTTCATCACAAGAAACGGTTCCTGGACAACTACACCAATTAGTGAGGAAACTAATGATGATGATCATGAAGCTTCGATCAAGTTACTACTGAACCACGAGGTCAACCAGAGTAAAATACGCACTAGAGTGGTACGGTAATCCTATTCGAAGTCATGTTACTTGACCATGGCTAACCTACAAACTATGAAGAAGCGATGGTGAGCCCAGATTCCGCAAAATGGCTGGAAGCCATGAAATCTGAGATGGGATCCATGTATGAAAACAAAGTATGGATTCTTTGGTTGACTTGCCGGATGATCGGCAAGCCATTGAGAATAAATGGATCTTTAAGAAGAAGACGACCGATGGTAATGTAATCGTTTATAAAGCTCGACTTGTTGCGAAAGGTTTTGACAAGTTCAAGGGGTTGACTACGATGAGACTTTCTCACCCAGTAGCGATGCTTAAGTCCGTCCGAATCATGTTAGCAATTGCGCATTTTATGATTATGAAATTTGGCAAATGGATGTAAAACTGCATTCTTGAATGGATTTCTAGAAGAAGAGTTGTATATGATGCAGTAAGGTTTTGTTGATCCAAAGGGTGCTAACAAAGTAGTGCAAGCTCCAACGATCAATTTATGGTCCGTGCAAGCCTCTCGAGTTGAATAAACGCTTTGATAGTGTGATCAAAGATATGGTTTTATATGCACTTTGGAGAAGCCTCAGATTTACAAGAAAGTGAGTGGGAGCTCAGAGCATTTCGATATTATATGTGGACGACATATTATTGATTGGAAATGATATAGAATTTCTGGATAGCATAAAAGGATACTTGAATAAAAGTTTTCGCCTCGTGAAGTTGCTATATATTGGGCATCAAGATCTATAGAGATAGATCAAGACGCTTAATTGACTTTCACAAAGCACATACCTTGATAAAGTTTTGAAAAGTTCAAATGGATCGTGCAAAGAAAGGTTTTTACCAGACATAAGGTGTAAGATTGAGTCGACTCAATGCCCCACCACAACAGAAGATAGAGAGAAAATGAAAGATGTTCCCTATGCTTCAGCCATAGGCTCTATCATGTATGCAATGCTGTGTACCTGACTCGACGATGCTTAGCTAAAGAAGCTTGGCAGAAGGTACCAAAGTAATCCAGAGTGGATCATGGACAGCGTCAAGAACATCCCCAAATACCCGAAAAGGACTAAGGATATGTTTTCGATATGGAGGTGACAAAGAGCTAGTCATAAATGGTTACGCCGATGTAAGCTTTGACACCGATCCTGACGATTCTAAATCGCAAACCGGATACGTGTTTTTATTAAACGGTGGAGTTGTCAGCTGGTGCAGTTCTAAACAAAGCGCCGTGGCGGGATACATATGGTACATAGCTGCTTTAAGCAAAGGAAATGAAGGAGTCTCGATGAAAGAGTTCATTTCCATCTAGGTGTCATACCTAGTGCATCGGGACCAATGAAGGATAATATCGTGCAATTGCCTTGGCAAAGGAATCCAGATTTCACAAGAGGACCAAGCATATCAAGAGACGCTTAATTCCATTCGGGACCAAGTCCAAGTGGGAGACATAGAGATTTGCAAAATACATACGGATCTCTGAATGTTGCATCTGCTGACTAAAGCCTCTTCCACGAGCAAAACATGATCAGCACCAAGACTCCATGGGTGTTAGAATCATTAATCGTGTAATCTAGATTATTGACTCTAGTGCAAGTGGGAGATCAAGGAAATATGCCCTAGAGGCAATAATAAAGTTATTATTTATTTCTTATATCATGATAAATGTTTATTATTCATGCTAGAATTGTATTAACCTAAACATAATACATGTGTGAATACATAGACAAACAGATAGTCACTAGTATGCCTCTACTAGACTAGCTCATTAATCAAAGATGGTTATGTTTCCTAACCATAGACATGTGTTGTCATTTGATTAATGGGATCACATCATTAGGAGAATGATGTGATTGACATGACCCATTCCGTTAGCTTAGCACTTGATCGCTTAGTATATTGCTATTGCTTTTCATGACCTATACATGTTCCTCGTAACTATGAGATTATGCAACTCCCATTTACCGGAGGAACACTTTGGTACTACCAAACGTCACAACGAATCGGGTGATTATAAAGGAGTACTACAGGTGTCTCCAAAGGTACATGTTGGGTTGGCGATTTCGAGATTAGGTTTTGTCACTCCGATTGTCTGAGAGGTATCTTCCGTTCTCTGGTAATACACATCACATAAGCCTTGTAAGCATTGCAACTAATAAGTTAGTTGTGAGATGATGTATTACTTGAACGAGTAAAGAGATTCTTCTGCCGTAACGAGATTGAACTAGGTGTAACATACCGATGACAAAGGGAACAACGATGTCGTTATGCGCAGTTTGACCGATAAAGATCTTCAGAGAATATGTAGGAACCAATATGGGCATCCAGGTTCCGCTATTGGTTATTGACCGAGAATGGTTCTAGGTCATGTCTACATAGTTCTCGAACCCGTAGGGTCCGCACGCTTAACGCTTCGGCGACATTTATTATGAGTTTATAAGTTTTGATGTACCGAAGGTTGTTCGAGTCCCGGATGTGATCACGGACATGACGAGGAGTCTCAAATGGTCGAGACATAAAGATTGATATATTGAAGCCTATGTTTGATTTCGGAAGGGTTCCGATGAAACAGGATTTTATTAACACCGGGGTTACCGGAATTCCTCGGGGTCAATGGGCCTTGATGGGCCATAGGGAGAAGAGGAAGGCTGGCCAGGCAGGCCGCCTCCCCTCTAGTCCCAATAGGACAAGGAGAGGGGGGCGCTCCCCCCTTCCCTCCCCCAAACCTAATCCAACTAGGAAAGGGGGGAGTCCCACTCCTGGGAGAGAACCTCCAGCGCCGCCCCTCAGGGCCGGCCGCACTGCTGTTCTTATATACGGGGCAGGGGGCACCCCATGAAACACAAGTTGATCTACTGATCGCTCAGCTGCAGGTAGCGGTGCCCCCTCCACCATATTCCACTTCGGTCATATCGTCATGAGCTTAGCGGCCCTCGCGCGGTGAAGTCATATCGTCATGAGCTTAGCGAAGCCCGCGCCGTGGAGCATCATCATCGCCACCACGCCGCCGTGTCGACGGAACTCATCCCCGACGCTTTGCTGGATCGGAGTCCGGGATCGCCATCGAAATGAACGTGCTGAACACGGAGGTGCCGTGACGCTCGTACTTGGATCGGTCGGATCGTGAAGACGCACGACTACATCAACCGCGCTGTTATAACGCTCGCCACGGTTCACGAGGGTACGTGGACGCACACTCTCCCTCTCGTTATGTCATCACCATGGTCTTGCGTAGCGAGGAAATTTTTGAAATTACTACGCTCCCCCAACACCATGTATGGCCCAGACTCCGGGGCCGGTATAGAGCCAAAGTAGGGGTATTTTGTACCTCAACCCTGCGGCACGGGCAGTCGGAGCGCCCCCGCGGCAAGCCTTGCTGCATCCGCCAAGACCCTCCTCGGCCCTTCGTAGGTCAGAAGACCCCTGCAAGAGGAGTCATGCTTGAAGCTATTCAAGAACAAAGATCAAGACCCGGCAAGAGGAGCTTGCCGAAGGCCACCTGCATGCTGAACGAACAGGCCCCTGCAGGGAGGAGCTTGGTCGAAGGCTTGGGAGCGATGTTCTCGAAGCGCCGACAGAACTCTTGCCGTGCAAGGCGATGCAAGTGACCTCTTCTCGCTTCCAGCTCACCTACCAACGCGTGTCACCACGGGCTCTCCCAAGCATCGCTGTCGACGGGCTGTGCAGCCGGGGAGCAGCGATAAGCGGCGCCGACAAAGCTACCATCGTGGCAAACGGAGGCATTTGACTGTCCCTTCATAATCTTGTACCAACCTATGTTTTTACTATCTTACCCTTGTCTACTTGGTGGTGACCCCTTGTGCCTATAAAAGGAGGCCCAAGTGCAACGTGAGAAAGGGTTCGGTCCAGTTCGCTTAGTTCATCATACTCATGACGAAACCACATTCTCGTGCTAGGTCTTGTAGCTCCCATCCCTAGCAAGAACACAAGATAATCCACAAAGCAGCGAGGAGTATTAGAGAGCTCCGGGTTAAAATCTGCGTGCATCCTCTTGAGGGACCCAGGTCCGTGAGGGTGCTCGTGGGGATCAGTTCTCAATCGCATCTAAATCAAACCCCTGCATCAACAGTCCAATGGCTCGCTAATGGTGGAACGAGGCTAACGTATAAATCAGAAAGGGCTTGACGACTTCGAACCGGAAATTTTCTTCAACGTTGACTTCTTCCAGTACTACAACTACTAGAGCTTTTCACTTGTTTCTAGGGCTTCCCTTGCGGTTTTAGGGCATCTCCAACGGCGACCCGCAAATTCTTCTCATTTGATTGGTCCGATTAGTGCCCGGACATTAATATGAGAGCCGGCCATCCAACCGTGCCCGCATTCATTTGAAAACACGGACCACATTGGATGTCAAACTGCGTTCGGACAACATGATTCGGACGCTTGTGGGAGGTTTAAGGGTCCGGCTTGAAGATGCCCTTACTCCACCTTTGGACGAAATGACAGCTGCCATGCCAAGCATTCCTAGCTAGCTACCCGTCGCCGATCAATGTCAATGGAAACACCAACTAACTGAAGCTACTCAGACTCTGAGCAAGAGGAAGTGCATGCTACTAGTAGTGGAGGAGGAACTTTCAATGCTATCTATGTGCCCGATATGGGCTGTCCGCCAAGCCTAGTGGAGGTCGTTGAACCTTCGACGGCTGACCGCGATCCAGTCTGAATCAAGTTCGGCAGATCCGGAAAACACACCTCTTTTTTCGTCTCTACGTAAGAAGATGCAATCCTGCTGGACCGAGCTGTGTGTCTGGAATGGAAGAGGAGAAGCGACCAAAGTCTGACCGAACGATCACGTACATGAGGTGCCAGCTCGACGGAAGCCAACTTGGTGAGCGCACCCTGTATGCGCCAAATAATTCAGTAGTAATTCCAAAAAAAAGTCAAAATTTCTAAATCTTTTCTAGGAATCAAATATGATCAAGTATTATATTCATATAAAAGTTTGGCTAAGGAATGATTCCCATTGACTTCAGGGCGAAAAAATAACAAATTTATGATGACAACGTAGCACGAATAATACTTGTATATAGTGTTTCCAGCACTGCTATGCACACGACACTCTATGCACGATTCTTGCACGATCCACAACATCCAGCCATCAAATCATTGAACAAAGTGCAGCACATCCATTAGATGGTCAATCGTCGTGCATGGAGAATCGGCTGTGAAGTAGTTTCGTAGTGTTTTTTGGCGAATCTTTGACCCAAAATACAATGAAAGTCATTCCCTCGTAAAAAAAATCATGATCTACAAAGTCTAGATGATCTGTTCACTGAAGATGAGATTAAAGAGGCAATCAATCAAATGCCTAGCAACAAGGCTCCCGACCCGGACGGCTTCACGAGCGCCTTCTTCAAGGTTCAAACACTGTTGGGACATCATCAAATATGATGTGATGTGGGCGATACATCACTTCTCGAGCCTTCATGCTTCACAGCTGGAGTTGCTAAATTCCGCCAGCATTGTGCTCTTGCCCAAGAAGATTGAGGCGGAAGGCATCACCGACTATAGGCCAATTAGCCTCATTCACATCATCATAAAGATCATTGCTGTAAGGGCATATTTATTCCCTAGTGGTTTTGGTGATTGATGACAATGCTTTTGCGGACTAATCGTGTGCGTTAAGTTCTTTCAGAAGATCATCCATTGGCACGAGACGATTTCCTCCCCTCGGTGTTTTTATTCAAGACGGTGTAGCTCCTGCGGTTCGTTGTTGGTGGACTAGTTTCGTAGGAGTCACCGTACTATTAAGAGGGGATCCGCTTTGGTAAGGCTAGGGTGGAATCAACACGTACACATCCTTATCTCACCCGTCGTCTTCCCTTCGCATCTTTGGAGCTGCCCCTCTCTCTTTCGTTCGGTTTCGCCCTGTGCCAGCGGTAGTACCGCGACCTACAACGGTAGTACCGCCGAAGCCCACAAGCGGTAGTACCGTTCACCAGAGCGGTAGTACCGCTCCCCATGGGTAATACCGCTCCGATGAGCGGTAGTACCGCTCATGGCTTCGACTATACTACCTCGATGAGTACGCGCCTACTACCGCCTCGATTCGAGGCAGTGTTTTCTCGTGTCGGGTTTTGCGGCACTAGTTGCGGCGATAGGGAGCGGTAGTACCGCTCTGAGCGGTAGTACCGCTCTGCTCCATGATAATACCGCTCTGTGGTATGTGTAGTACCGCTAGGTAGGAGCGGTAGTACCGCCTCTCGTATGTAGTACCACCCTTCCTTAGCGGTAGTACCGCTCTGTCTTGGGCTGTTTAGTGGGGTAACGGTTGGATGTGTTCTCCCACTATATAAAGGGTCATCTTCTTCCTTGTTGACCTACCTCTTTTCCCCAAGCTCCATTGTTGCTCAAAGCTCCATTTTCGCCGATCTCTCTCCTAGCCAATCAAACTTGTTGATTTGCTCGGGATTGGTTGAGAAGGCCTAGATCTACACTTCCACCAAGAGAAATTTGATTCCCCACTTATCCCTTGCGGATCTTGTTACTCTTGGGTGTTGAGCACCCTAGACAGTTGAGGTCACCTCGAAGCCATACTCCATTGTGGTGAAGCTTCGTGGGATTGTTGTTGTTGTTGGGAGCCTCCGGTTGTTGTGGAGTTTGCCCCAACCTTGCTTGTAAAGGTTCGATGCGCGCCTTCAAGGGCACCAATAGTGGAATCACGGCATCTCGCATTGTGTGAGGGCGTGAGGAGAATACGGTGGCCCTAGTGGCTTCTTGGGGAGCATTGTGCCTCCACACCGCTCTAACGGAGACGTACTTCCCCTCAAAAGGAAGGAACTTCGGTAACACATCCTCGTCTCCACCGGCTCCACTCTTGGTTATCTCATCCCTTTACTTTTGCTAGCTTATTTGTGTCCTTATCCTTGCTAGCTCGTGTGCTTGTGTTGTTGCATCATATAGGTTGTCCACCTAGTTGCACATCTAGACAACCTTTATTATTGCAAAGCTTAAATTGGTAAAGAAAAGCTTAAAATTGTTAGTTGCCTATTCACCCCCCCCCCCCTCTAGTCAACCATATCGATCCTTTCAATTGGTATCAGAGCCTCGTCTCTTTTTTAAGGACTTTACCGTCCGAAGAGTATGGTTGACGTCGTAGATGATGTGGGGGAGCACTCCGTCTGAATCCGACATCATCTACGGGAGATGGGAGTACCTCGATCTCTCGTGAGGAATTCAATGTGGCGTTGGACACATTGAAAACCTCCATGACGAGCGAGGTCAAGGACATGTTTAAGGATTTCCTAGAAGGGCTTAAACTTTCCACCGCACCCGTGAAAGTGGGTGATCCCGCCAACACGGGAGCGGATGCTAACTCCGATAAGGGGGAAGCTACGAGTGAGAAAGCCCCCTCGTCTAGTGGTAAGAATGGCACCGGCATCTTTGCCCATGTGCAACCTCCCGTTTATGGTGGGCCGATTCCTTCCACTCATTTGAATCATGCCGGTCCACCACCTAAGGTTGATAAAAAGGAGGATTTTGATTCTTGGGTTTATCGTTTTAAGCGTCATTTAAATCATGTGAACACTAACCTTTGGAGAATCATTGAAGAAGGTTTCTATCCGCATGATCCGAGCAACTTTTCTCCAAGAGAGGTCGTGGACCATCAATTCAATGAGAATGCTCTCTTCATCATCCAAGAAGCAATCCTTCCCGAAGACCTCCCTCATCTCCGGCCTTACATCCGTGCCAAAGATGCTTGGCTCAAGGTGGTTTCCATGTATCGAGGAAGCGCAAGCATTCAACGTTCAATTATGAAGTGGTCCAAGACGAAGCCGATGAGTTTGCAATGAAGGAAGAAGAAGAACCTCGTGAGCTCTATCGAGAGTAACCAAGCTTGCCGTCTCCCTCCGGGATCATGGAAGTAAGGACACTGATGACAACTGGATCAAGCGCAAATTTCTTAAGGCAATGATGCCATACCACAAAGCCATGTCCTCCGTCATCCGTCAACGACCGGACTTCCACACCTTGTCCTCAAGTGATGTGTTGGACGAGTTTGTGGCTATGAGCATATTGGACAAGACCGCCGACAATGCGGTGCTTCGCTCTCAAAGAGCAAAGAAGCCCAACCTCGCCTTGAAGGCCAAGATTTGTGTCGAAGAAGATGGAGAGGAGGAAGCAGAAGAGAGCAACCTCGAAGATACTAAGTATAATTATCATGAACACATGGCCCTTGCTTCAAGACAATTTTGGAGCAAGAAGAACTCAAGACCCAACTTCAACAAGAGCAATTCAAGTGGCTCTAAGGGCAAGCAACGTGTGAGGACGTGTTTCAATTGTGGCAATGTGAGTCACTTTGTTGCGGAATGCCCATATGAGAAGAGGGAAGACAATGGTGGCAAGCTCATCCGTAAGGACAAGGTCAAGTCCTTCCCCAACAAGAGCAACTTTCCAAAGAAGACTCCTCACAAAGCCTTGGTGGTTCAAGAAGAGTACAATGAGGATGATGATGATGATGAGGATGGTGAACCGGTTGCCATGGCCTCCGTGGCCATTGCAATGACTCCTCGGGTGTCTCTCTTCGGTTCACCTAATGAAAACATCACCGCCAAGTGCCTCATGGCTAAAGCCACCAACAAGGTAACCCCCAACATCAAAACTACCATCATCCATCATTCCTCTTTAACGGATTGCATTGATGAACATGAGGGGACTAATGTAGAGGAAAATGAATTTGAGATCTTTATGAGTAAACTCAAGGGCAAATCCAAGATGCGCCGTTGCTCTCTTGGAACAACTTGGTGAAGCCAATGTCATGATCGAGACTCATGAAGAAACCATCTCTAAGATGGAAGGGCACAATCGTGACTATGCCGATGAGATTTCGGATCTTTCCAATGCTCTTGAGGAAGAGCGTGGCCTTCGTTTGGCTCTTGAGGAGTCACACAACGATGATCACGCTAAATTAAAGAAAGACCTTGATCATACTCTTGTTGTGTCTCGTGTGCTTTGTTCCGAGAAGGCAAAGCTCGGAGTTGATCTTGCTAGACTCAACGAGGACTTTGACACTCTCGACAAGGCTCACAAAGTCTTGAAGGGTGCTCATGCTAGTCTCAAAGAGTCTCATGATCAACTCCAAGTGAAGCTAACCAAGGAGAAAGCCACCTTTCCTCATATGATATTGATTGATAATGCAAATGCTACTAACCCTTGTTGTGAGCATGTGCATCTTGTTGAGGAGAATGCTAAGTTGAAGGAGCTGAAGGAAATATGCCCTAGAGGCAATAATAAAGTTATTATTTATTTCCTTATATCATGATAAATGTTTATTATTCATGCTAGAATTGTATTAACCGGAAACATAATACATGTGTGAATATATAGACAAACAGTATGTCACTAGTATGCCTCTACTTGACTAGCTTGTTAATCAAAGATGGTTATGTTTCCTAACCATGAACAAGGAGTTGTTATTTGATTAACAAGGTCACATCATTAGTTGAATGATCTGATTGACATGACCCATTCCGTTAGCTTAACACTTGATCGTTTAGTATGTTAATGCTTTCTTCATGACCCATACATGTTCCTATAACTATGAGATTATGCAACTCCGTTTACGGAGGAACACTTTGGTACTACCAAAGCGTCACAACGAATCGGGTGATTATAAAGGAGTACTACAGGTGTCTCCAAAGGTACTTGTTGGGTTGGCGTATTTCAAGATTAGGTTTTGTCACTCCGATTGTCGGAGAGGTATCTCTAGGCCTTCTCGGTAATACACATCACTTAAGCCTTGCAAGCATTACAACTAATGAGTTAGTTGTGAGATGATGTATTACGGAGCGAGTAAAGAGACTTACCGTAACGAGATTGAACTAGGTATTGGATACCGACGATCGAATCTCGGGTAAGTAACATACCGATGACAAAGGAACAATGTATGTCGTTATGCGGTTTGACCGATAAAGATCTTCGTAGAATATGTAGGAACCAATATGGGCATCCAGGTTCCGCTATTGGTTATTGACCGAGAATGGTTCTAGGTCATGTCTACATAGTTCTCGAACCCGTAGGGTCCGCACGCTTAACGTTCGATGACAGTTCATTATGAGTTTATAAGTATTGATGCACGAAGTTTGTTCGAGTCCGGATGTGATCACGGACATGACGAGGAGTCTCGAAATGGTCGAGACATAAAGATTGATATATTGGAAGCCTATGTTTGGACTTGGAAGGGTTCGAGTGAAAACAGAAGTTTCTGGAACACCGGGGTTACGGAACCCCGGGGGTATATGGGCCTTCATGGGCCACAAGGAGAAGAGGAAGGGCCGGCCAGGTGGGCTGCGCGCCCCCTCCCCTCTAGTCCGAATAGGACAAGGAGAGAGGCGGCGCCTTCCCTCTTCCCCTCCCAATCCTACTCCAACTAGGACAGGGGAGTCCTACTCCGGTGGGAGTAGGACTCCTCGGCGCGCCTCCCCTAGGCTGGCCGCACCCCCTTGGCTCCTTTATATCTGAGGCGGGGGCACCCCATGACACACAAGTTGATCTACGGATCTTTCCTTAGCCGTGTCGGTGCCCCTTCCACCATATTCCACTTGGTCATATCGTCGCGGAGCTTAAGCGAAGCCTGCGCGGAGAAGTCATATCGTCATGAGCTTAGGCGAAGCCCTGCGTCGGTGGAGCATCAACATCGTCACTGCGCCGTCGTCTTGTGGAACTCATCCCGACACTTTGCTGGATCGAGTCCGGGATCGTCATCGAGCTGAGCGTGTGCGAACTTCGGAGGTGCCGTCGTTCGGTGCTTGGATCGGTCGGATCGTGAAGGCGTCGACTACATCAACAGCGTTGTTATAACGCTTCGCTTTCGGTCTCACGAGTGCGTGGGCGGACACTCTCCCTCTCGTTGCTATGCCATCACCATGGTCTTGCGTGATCGTAGGAAAATTTTTGAAATTACTCGTTCCCCAACAATGGCATCCGAGCCTGGTTTTATGCGTTGATGTCATGTGCACGAGTAGAACACAAGTGAGTTGTGGGCGATACAAGTCATCTGCCTACCAGCATGTCATACTTTGGTTCAGCGGTATTGTGAGATGAAGCGGCCGGACCGACATTACGCAGACGCTTACGCGAGACTGGTTTCACCGCCCAAGCACTCGTTGCTTAAAGGTGACGGCGGTGTCTGTCTCTCTCACTTTATTTGAATCGAGTGTGGCTACGCCCGGTCCTTGAGAAGGTTAAGCGAGTCTATTTGTGAAGTATCGTTGTGGTTTTGATGCGTAGGTAAGAACGGTTCTTGCTCAGCCCGTAGCAGCCACGTAAAACTTGCAACAACAAAGTAGAGGACGTCTAACTTGTTTTTGCAGGGCATGTTGTGATGTGATATGGTCAAGGCGTGATGCTATATTTTATTGTATGAGATGATCATGTTTTGTAACCGAGTTATCGGCAATGGCGGGAGCCATATGGTTGTCGCTTTATTGTATGAAATGCAAGCGCCATGTAATTGCTTTACTTTATCACTAAGGAGTAGCGATAGTCGTAGAAGCAATAGTTGGCGAGATGACAACGATGCTACGATGGAGATCAAGGTGTCGCGCGGTGGCGATGGTGATCATGGCGTTGCTTGGCGATGGAGATCACAAGCACAAGATGATGATGACCATATCATATCACTTATATTGATTGCATGTGATGTTTATCCTTTATGCATCTTATCTTGCTTTGATTGACGGTAGCATTATAAGATGATCTCTCACCAAAATTATCAAGAAGTGTTCTCCTGAGTATGCACCGTTGCGAAAGTTCTTCGTCTTTGAGACACCATGTGATGATTGGGTGTGATAGGCTCTACGTTCAAATACAACGGGTGCAAAACAGTTGCACGCGAATACTCAGAGTTAAACTTGACGAGCCTAGCATATAACAGATATGGCCTCGGAACACGAGACCGAAAGGTCGGCGTGAATCATATAGTAGATATGATCAACATAGTGATGTTCACCATTGAAACTACTCCATCTCACGTGATGATCGGACATGGTTTAGTTGATTTGGATCACGTAATCACTTAGATGACTAGAGAGATGTCTGTCTAAGTGGGAGGTTTTAATATGATTAATTAAACTTAAATTTATCATGAACTTAGTACCGATAGTATTTTGCTTGTCTATGTTTCTTGTAGATAGATGGCTCGTCTTTGTTGTTCCGTTGAATTTTAATGCGTTCCTTGAGAAAGCAAAGTTGAAAGATGATGGTAGCAATTACGGACTGGGTCCGTAATTTGAGGATTATCCTCATTGCTGCACAGAAAAATTACGCCCTGGAAGCACCGCCGGGTGACGAGCTGCTGCGCAGATCTTGAGCGAAGTTATGAGCGTCGGCAAAGCAAAGCTGATGACTACTCTATAGTTCGAGTGTGCCATGCTTTACGGCTTAGAACCGGGTCTTCAACGGCGTTTTGAGCGTCATGGAGCATATGAGATGTTCCAGGAGTTGAAGTTAATATTTCAAGCAAATGCCCGGATTGAGAGATATGAAGTCTCCAATAAGTTCTATAGCTGCAAGATGGAGGAGAATAGTTACATCGGTGAGCACATACTCAAAATGTGCAGGTATAACAATCACTTAATTCAGCTGGGAGTTAATCTTCCGGATGATAGTGTCATTGATGAATTCTCCAATCATCGCCACCAAGCTACAAGAGCTTCGTGATGAACTATAATATGCAAGGGATGACTAAGACAATTCTGAGCTCTTCGCGATGCTAAAAGCATGGAGGTAGAAATCAAGAAATAGCATCAAGTGTTGATGGTCAACAAGACCACTAGTTTCAAGAAAAGGGCAAAGGGAAGAAGAAGGAAACTTCAAAAGAACAGCAAGAAAGTTGCTGATCAAGAGAAGAAACCCAAGTCTGGACCTAAGTCTGGCCGAGTGTTTTACCGCAAGCGGTGGACCTTGGAAGCGGAACTGCCCCAAGTATTTGGCGGATAAGAAGGATGGCAAGGTGATCAAAGGTATATGTGATATACATGTTATTGATGTGTACCTTACTAATACTCGCAGTAGTACAGGTATTTGATCTTGGTTACATTGCTAATATTTGCAACTCGAAGCAGGAACTACGGATTAGCGAAGATTGGCTAAGGACGAGGTGACGATGCGCGTTGGAAATGGTTCCAAAGTCGATGTGATCGCGATCGGCACGCTACCTCTACATCTACCTTGGATTAGTTTTAGACCTAAATAATTGTTATTTGGTGCCAGCGTTGAGCATGAACATTATATCTGGATCTTGTTTAATGCGAGACGGTTATTCATTTAAATCAGAGAATAATGGTTGTTCTATTTATATGAGTAATATCTTTTATGGTCATGCACCCTTGAAGAATGGTCTATTCTTGTTGAATCTCGACAGTAGTGATACACATATTCATAATGTTGAAGCCAAAAGATGCAGAGTTGATAATGATAGTGCAACTTATTTGTGTAATCGCCGTTTAGGTCATATCGGTGTAAAACGCATGAAGAAACTCCATCTTGATGGGCTTCGGAATCACTTGATTATGAATCACTTGGTACTTGCGAACCGTGCCTCATGGGCAAGATGACAAAACGCCGTTCTCCGGAACTATGGGCGAGCAACTGATTTGTTGGAAATCATACATACCGATGTTTGTGGTCCAATGAATGTTGAGGCCTTGGCGGTATCGTTATTTTCTCACCTTCACAGATGATTTGAGCAGATATGGGTATATCTACTTAATGAAACACAAATCTGAAACATTTGAAAAGTTCAAAGAATTTCAAAGTGAAGTGGAAAATCATCGTGACAAGAAAATAAAGTTTCTACGATCTGATCATGGAGGAGAATATTTGAGTTACGAGTTTGGTTTACATTTGAAACAATGTGGAATAGTTTGGCAACTCACGCCACCCGGAACACCACGGAGAAATGGTGTGTCGAGCGTCGTGTCGTACTTTACTAGATATGGTGCGATCTATGATGTCTATTTCCGATTTACCGCTATCGTTTTGGGGTTATGCTTTAGAGGCGGCTGCATTCACGTTGAATAGGACACCGTCAAAATCCGTTGAGACGACGCCTTATGAACTGTGGTTTGGCAAGAAACCAAAGTTGTCGTTTCTTAAAGTTTGGGGCTGCGATGCTTATGTAAAGAAACTTCAACCAGATAAGCTCGAACCCAAATCGGAAAAATGTGTCTTCATAGGATACCCAAAGGAGACTGTTGGGTACACCTTCTATCACAGATCTGAAGGCAAGATTTTCGTTGCTAAATTCGGATCCTTTCTAGAGAAGGAGTTTCTCTCGAAAGAAGTGAGTGGGAGGAAAGTAGAACTTGATGAGATAATCAGATCTGCTCCCTTATTGGAAAGTAGTTCATCACAAGAAATGGTTCTGTGACAACTACACCAATTAGTGAGGAAACTAATGATGATGATCATAAAGCTTCAGATCAAGTTACTCTTGAACCTCATAGGTCAACAGAGTAAAATCGCACGAGTGGTACGGTAATCTTATTCGGAAGTCATGTTACTTGACCATGGCGAACCTACGAACTATGAAGAAGCGATGGTGAGCCCAGATTCATAAAATGGCTGGAAGCCATGAAATCTGAGATGGGATCCATGTATGAGAACAAAGTATGGACTTTGGTTGACTTGCCCGATGATCGGCAAGCCATTGAAAATAAATGGATCTTTAAGAAGAAGACTGACGCCGATGGTAATATAGCTGTCTACAAAGCTCGACTTGTTGCGAAAGGTTTTCGACAAGTTCAAGGGTTGACTATGATGAGACTTTCTCACCAGAAGCGATGCTTAAGTCTGTCGAATCATGTTAGCAATTGCCGCATTTCATGATTATGAAATTTGGCAAATGGATGTAAAACTGCATTCTTGAATGGATTTCTAGAAGAAGAGTTGTATATGATACAACCAGAAGGTTTTGTCGATCCAAAGGGTACTAACAAAGTGTGCAAGCTCCGGCGATCAATTTATGGTGCAGTGCAAGCCTCTCGGAGTTGGAATAAGCGCTTTGATAGTGTGATCAAAGCATATGGGTTTATCTGACTTTTGGAGAAGCTTTGTATTTACAAGAAAGTGAGTGGGAGCTCAGTAGCATTTCTAATATTATATTTTGACGACATATTATTGATTGGAAATGATATAGAATTTCTGGATAGCATAAAAGGATACTTGAATAAAAGTTTTTCAATGAAAGACCTCGGTGAAGCTGCTTACATATTGGGCATCAAGATTTATAGAGATAGATCAAGACACTTAATTGGACTTTCACAAAGCACATACCTTGATAAAGTTTTGAAAAAGTTCAAAATGGATCAGCAAAGAAAGGTTTTTACAGTATTACAAGGTGTAAGATTGAGTCGGACTCAATGCCCGACCACAAAGCAGAAGATAGAGAGAAAATGAAAGATGTTCCTATGCTTCAGCCATAGGCTCTATCATATATGCAATGCTGTGTACCAGACTGACGTATGCTTAGCTGTAAGCTTGGCAGGAAGGTACCAAAGTAATCCAGAGTGGATCATGGACAGCGGTCAAGAACATCTGAAATACGAAAAGGACTAAGCATATGTTTCTCGTATATGGAGGTGACAAAGAGCTAGTCGTAAATGGTTACGTCGATGCAAGCTTTGACACCGATCCGGACGATTCTAAATCGCAAACCGGATCGTGTTTTTATTAAGCGGTGGAGCTGTCGGTTGGTGCAGTTCTAAACAAAGCGTCGTGGCGGGATCTACATGTGAAGCGGAGTACATAGCTGCTTGAAGTAGCGAATGAAGGAGTCGGATGAAAGAGTTCATTTCGATCTAGGTGTCATACCTAGTGCATCGGACCGATGAAGATCTTACGTGACAATCTTGGTGCAATTGCCTTGGCAAAGGAATCCAGATTTCACAAGAGGACCAAGCATATCAAGAGGCGCTTCAATTCCATTCGGGACCAAGTCCAAGTGGGAGACATAGAGATTTGCAAAATACATACGGATCTGAATGTTGCGGACTCGTTAACTAAGCCTCTTCCACGAGCAAAACATGATCAGCACCAAGACTCCATGGGTGTTAGGATCATTACTTTGTAATCTAGATTATTGACTCTAGTGCAAGTGGGAGGCTGAAGGAAATATGCCCTAGAGGCAATAATAAAGTTATTATTTATTTCCTTATATCATGATAAATGTTTATTATTCATGCTAGAATTGTATTAACGGAAACATAATACATGTGTGAATATATAGACAAACAGTATGTCACTAGTATGCCTCTACTTGACTAGCTTGTTAATCAAAGATGGTTATGTTTCCTAACCATGAACAAGGAGTTGTTATTTGATTAACAAGGTCACATCATTAGTTGAATGATCTGATTGACATGACCCATTCCGTTAGCTTAACACTTGATCGTTTAGTATGTTAATGCTTTCTTCATGACCCATACATGTTCCTATAACTATGAGATTATGCAACTCCCGTTTACCGGAGGAACACTTTGGGTACTACCAAGCGTCACAACGAATCGGGTGATTATAAAGGAGTACTACAGGTGTCTCCAAAGGTACTTGTTGGGTTGGCGTATTTCAAGATTAGGTTTTGTCACTCCGATTGTCGGAGAGGTATCTCTAGGCCTTCTCGGTAATACACATCACTTAAGCCTTGCAAGCATTACAACTAATGAGTTAGTTGTGAGATGATGTATTACGGAACGAGTAAAGAGACTTACCGTAGCGAGATTGAACTAGGTATTGGATACCGACGATCGAATCTCGGGTAAGTAACATACCGATGACAAAGGGAACAATGTATGTCGTTATGCGGTTTGACCGATAAAGATCTTCGTAGAATATGTAGGAACCAATATGGGCATCCAGGTTCCGCTATTGGTTATTGACCGAGAATGGTTCTAGGTCATGTCTACATAGTTCTCGAACCCGTAGGGTCCGCACGCTTAACGTTTCGATGACAGTTCATTATGAGTTTATAAGTATTGATGCACGAAGTTTGTTCGAGTCCGGATGTGATCACGGACATGACGAGGAGTCTCGAAATGGTCGAGACATAAAGATTGATATATTGGAAGCCTATGTTTGGACTTGGAAGGGTTCGAGTGAAAACAGAAGTTCTGGAACACCGGGGGTTACGGAACCCCGGGGGTATATGGGCCTTCATGGGCCACAAGGAGAAGAGGAAGGGCGGCCAGGTGGGCTGCGCGCCCCCTCCCCTCTAGTCCGAATAGGACAAGGAGAGGGGGCGCCTTCCTCTTTCCCTCCCAATCCTACTCCAACTAGGACAGGGGAGTCCTACTCCGGTGGGAGTAGGACTCCTCCAGCGCCTCCCTAGGCTGGCCGCACCCCCTTGGCTCCTTTATATCTGGGGCAGGGGCACCCCATGACACACAAGTTGATCTACGGATCTTTCCTTAGCCGTGTGCGGTGCCCCTTCCACCATATTCCACTTGGTCATATCGTCGCGGAGCTTAAGCGAAGCCTGCGCGGAGAAGTCATATCGTCGCGGAGCTTAAGCGAAGCCCTGCGTCGGTGGAGCATCAACATCGTCCACCACGCCGTCGTCTTGTGGAACTCATCCCGACACTTTGCTGGATCGAGTCAGGGATCGTCATCGAGCTGAGCGATGTGTGCGAACTTCGGAGGTGCCGTCGTTCGGTGCTTGGATCGGTCGGATCGTGAAGACGCGTCGACTACATCAACAGCGTTGTTATATCGCTTCGCTTTCGGTCTCACGAGTGCGTGGACGGACACTCTCCCCTCTCGTTGCTATGCCATCACCATGGTCTTGCGTGATCGTAGGAAAATTTTTGAAATTACTACGTTCCCCAACAGGAGCAACTTGAAAAGGGCCTTGTCTCATGCATTCAAGGTGAGAAGAACCTTAACGATCTTTTGAGTAATCAAAAGGAAGTTGTGGCCAAGGAGGGGATTGGGTTCGCGACCAAGCCCAAGAGCAAGAAGAAGAATGACAAGACCAAGCAACCTCCCCCTCTCAAGCAAACTTTTGTGAAGGAGGGAGAGGGTGCTTCCAAGAAGAAGAAGAACCGTGCAAAGGGTGACAACGCCAAGAAGGACAACGTCATCCCCATGAACATAGTCGTGACTTTAACCCCTCTTATGTGTTGTGGCGCTAGTGATGGGCATGTTTATGCTAAATTTGTTGGTTCTTCTTATGAGTACATTGAATGGTCTATTTGGGTTCCTAAGACCCTCGTTACTAACATCAAAGGACCCATTACCCAATGGGTACCTAAAACCAAGCATTGATCTCTTGTAGGGGTTTGCTTCCGGTGGGGGATCATGGTTGCTTGATAGTGGAGCAACGAATCATATGACCGGGAGCAAGGACATGGTGGTGGACGTGCAAGAGATTCCATCTATGCCCACCGATGTCGAGTGGGGTGATGCATCACATTCTAAGGTATTGGGTCTCGGCAAAGTTGTCATTTCTCATGATCTTACGATCGAGAAAGTCATGCTTGTTGAGTCCCTTGCATACAATTTGCTTTCCGTTCGTCAACTTGCAGTCATGGGTTTTGCTACTTTCTTTGACATTGATTCCGTGGCCCTCTTGTGGAGCAAGACTCTTAAAGTAGCCTTTGTTGGGCATGTCGAAAACGGTCTCTATGTGATTAACTTTTCAGAGCGACCCACTAAGACCGCGACATGCCTAATGGCTAAAGTTGACGTGGGATGGCTTTGGCATCGCCGTTTAGCCCATGTCAATATGAGATCTTTGCAAAGTCTTCTCAAGGGGGACCATGTTCGTGGACTAACAAATGTTAGTTTTGCCAAAGACCGTGCTTGCAGTGCTTGTATTGAAGGAAAGCTTCATGAGAAGGCTCACCCTCCCTCAACTATCATATACTCAAAGAGACCCTTGGAGCTCCTTCACATGGATCTCATTGGGCCACCATCATTTGATAGTCTTGGAGGAAGAAAGTATTGCTTGGTAATCGTGGATGACTATTCAAGATACACTTGGGTATATTTCTTCAAGAGGAAGAGTGAGACCCAACAAACCGTCATCGACTTTGCAAATGAAGCTCAACGTCAACATAATGCAAAGATCCTGACTATAAGAAGTGACAACGGCACCGAGTTCAAGAACTACACCTTGGATGAGTTTCTTAGTGATGAGGGAATCAAGCATCAATATTCTGCACCATACACCCCTCAACAAAATGGTGTGGCGGAGAGAAAGAACCGGACGTTGATGGATGCGGCGAGGACCATGATGGCGGAGTTCAAGTCTCCATACAACTTTTGGGCGAAGCCATCAACACCGCTTGTCATGCATCAATCGGCTCTATCTCCGCAAAGGCTTGAACAAGACTCCTTATGAGATACTCACCGCAACAAGCCCAACCTTAAGTACTTAGGGTGTTAGGGTGTAAGTGTTTCATTCTCAAGAAAGGTGTTCGTTTGTCTAAATTTGAAGCTAGAGCTCATGAGGGCATATTTGTTGGTTATGCTACAAACTCTCATGCTTACCGTGTCCTCAATAAATCCACGGGACTTATTGAGGAGGCGTGTAACGTGGAGTTTGATGAGAATAACGGCTCCCAAGTGGAGCAAAGTGGCACTTGTGATGTAGGTGATGAAATTCCTCCTCAAGCCATAAGAAGAATGGGAGTTGGCTTCATCCTACCCATTGAGGAACCCCTTGTGGCGAAGGAGAAGGACAATGCTCCACTCAAGTGGAGCCATCACCAACAAGGCCCACACGCTTCAGAAGAACAAAGTGAAGGCCCTCAACCTCAAGAACAAGACCAAGGGCAAGATCGTGCTCAAGGCGATGATATCACCTCAAATGATGCCCAAGGTCAAGTTCTCTCCCCGAGCATGCTCAAGATGAAGTTCATGCTCAAGGCGGCACTCAAGATGATCAAGTGACCCTCCTCATCTCACCTCGAGGAGGAATTAGGCGTCGTGCCGCCAAGATTGCTTCAAACTCACAACCAAAGGCCATCTCATGGAGAATGTGGTTGGAAGCCTAAGAAAAGGGGTAAGCACTCGTAGACAATTGGCAAACTATTGTGAACATCAGCGTTTGTCTCTTGTGTTGAACCACAAAAGGTCTATGAGGCGCTTGAAGACTCGGATTGGCTCAATGCTATGCATGAAGAACTCAACAACTTTGAGTACAACAAGGTGTGGAGATTGGTGCCAAGGCCATCGGAGAACCACAGCGTCATTGGGACCAAGTCGATTTTCAAGAACAAGCAAGATGCTCATGGGAACATCATTCGCAACAAGGCAAGATTGGTAGCACAAGGCTACTCCCAAGTCGAGGGTATCGACTACGGTGAAACCTTTGCTCCGTTGCTCGTCTTGAATCCATTCGTTTGTTGATTGCTTATGCTTCCCACCACAACTTTAAGTTGCAACAAATGGATGTGAAAAGTGCTTTTCTTAATGGTCCCATTAATGAGTTGGTCTATGTCAAGCAACCCCGGGTTCGAGGACCCCTACTTTCGGATCATGTGTATCAACTCGATAAGGCACTCTATGGCCTTAAACAAGCCCCACGTCGTGGTATGACCACCTTACCGAGTTGCTACAAGATCGTGGCTTTGAAGTGGGGCAAATCGATCCCACTCTTTTTACTAAGAAGGTCGATGGGGAGTTGTTTGTATGCCAACTATATGTTGATGATATTATCTTTGGTTCTCCTAACAAAGCTTTCAATGAGGAATTTGCGCTCTCATGACCTCCAAGTTCAAGATGTCTTCGATGGGAGAGTTGAAGTTCTTCCTTGGTTTCGACATCAAACAAAGAAGAGAAGGAACCTTCATCAACCAACCCAAATACACTCAAGACATGCTCAAAATATTCAAGCTAAGTGATGTCAAGCCGGCTACTACACCAATGCCTACTAAGTGCCAACTTGACATTGATCCCAATGGTAAAGCGGTGGATCAAAAGGTATATCGCTCCATGATTGGATCTCTGCTTTACCTTTGTGCATCTAGACCGGATATCATGTTGAGTGTGGGTATGTGTGCACGGTTTCAAGCCGCACGAAGGAAATTCACTATGTGGCGATCAAGCGAATCTTTCGATATTTGGCTCATACCCCAAACTTTGGCTTATGGTACCCAAGAGGAGCAAACTTCAAGCTTGAAGGATTTACTGATTCGATTGGGCGGAGACAAAGTGGATAGGAAGTCCACTTAGGAGGTGCCAATTTCTTGGTTGCTCTTTGGTAAGTTGGTCTTCCAAAAGCAAAGTTGTGTGTCTCTCTCGTGCCCACCGAGGCGGAGTATGTGGCGGCGGGGTAGTTGTTGTGCTCAACTCCTATGGATGAGGCAAACTTTAAAGAATGCGGTGTCAATTGTGACAAAGTGCCTCTTTGGTGTGATAATGAAAGTGCCATCAAGATTTCTCTCAACCCGGTGCAACACTTCAAGGCGAAGCACATTGAGATTCGGTATCACTTCATCGGGGATCACATTAGGCGAGGGAGATCGAGCTCAAGTATGTCAACACTCATGATAACCTTGCAGATATCTTCACGAAGCCCTTGGATGAAGCAAGATTTGTGAGTTAAGGCATGAGCTAAATATCATTGATTTGAGCAATGTGACTTGAACCCGTGCAACTCCACCACACTCAATGTAATGTCTAGTTTAGGTGTAGGCATGGACATAGGGGAGTGTTGTTCTATTAATGAACTCTCCTCCCCCTTTATGCATAAAGCGATCAACTCTTTCACTTTAGCCATTGTTGATGGCGCACTGTGCTTCAAAGAGGAGTTTTGGTCATGGACCCAAGGATAATTCTTGGCGGTGCCATACCAATTGACTCAAACATAGGTGGCTCCGGCCACCGCCTCTCTCTCGAGAGGCTGAGCTTGCTCCCTTTGTGTTGTTTGCTTTGAAGGAGTGGGTTCGGTTCATGTTTCGTGTGTTTTGTTTTGATGGTCTCTATCTTGTCATCGACTTTCTGTTCCTTCGGTGTATTTTTCCTCATTTTGTTTGCCTAGGAGGCCTCTCATTTGGTTGTTGGCGGTACTACGCTCTTTGGTAGCAGTACTACCGCCCAAGCGGTACTACCGCTCTCCAGTGTGATACTACTACTGGGAGGCGTGGTGGGGAGTTATTTCGAGGCGGGGAGTTTCTTCTCCCCATACCCATTCGCTCGCCTCTCTCTTTGTCTCTCTCGAAAGAACCGGCGCCATGGTGGGCTCGCGGATCTCCTCTCCAGGCCGTCTCTCTCCATTCCCTTGATTGGAGTCGATCCCCACCTCGTCCTCTTGCCATGGATGCGGTATTGCCCCGTTCTCTTGTTCTTTTTATCTAGGTTTTCAATCTAGCTTCTTAGGGGCATTAGCGGTTGCATCCTTAGATTTTTGGCCAAATCTAGGCTTGAGTAGGATGGAGAAGGCTTCTAGGCTGTTTGGATTAGTGTTTGGTTGGAGTATTTTTGAATTTGGTAGGGACGGAAGTACGGATCGACCACGGTAGTAGGAAGCGGCTGTTTCCCGCCTTGGCGGTACTACCGCTCTCCGGAGCGGTCTTGCCGCTTGGAGCGGTACTACCGCTTCGAGGTCGCAGTACTACCGCCTCTACCAAAATCCATCTTACTCCTACCTCTTTGTGATCCTCTTTGTTCGTTCTTGTGGCTTATCCTCGTTTAAATGCGGTTGTTTGCGTGTTTTGTGTGTGTGGTTCCGGTGATGAGGTTCACGAGCCTCAAGCTCGTCGTGTCAACCCGGTCGTGCTCGTCCAAGCGCTACCGCACCCTTGAGCCTGCCGGAGGATCTTCTAGTGCTCCACCTCCTCCCCAAATCTGAGAAGAGGACTGCGGTCAGGTCAAAGCCGGGAAAACTCGCCAAAAATGCCACCCAAGGAGTTACGGGCAAGGCGCGTCAAGCCAAGCCGTATGAGGTTGCCCAAGATCCCACTTTGGTCAACCGTCTGATTCTGGAACAAGTTTCAGTTTGCCATCTATTTTGATGTTCTCAAGGCCAAGAAGAATCTCTATGTCAGCGTGCACTCCATCGACATTGAGCATATGAAGAGTGATCTCGACTACTTTGGTGAAGCTCTTGAGATGTGCACTCAGTGAACATTCTCGGATCATGCAATTCAACAAGGACTTTAATCTGATGTTGTGGCCCGATTCTATGCCACGGTTCACCTTGGGACTGATGAGGACAGGACTCTGACCTAGATGACAAATGGCAAGTTGCTGTCAGTCAAGTGGAAAGCTTTCATGCAGTTGATTGGGGTGGAAGACCTTGGACTTGAGTCTGCTGTCGGCTTTCGCCCCCACCTTCGAGCCACTGCCACTCACAAGCAAGCTCTGTGGCCCTACTGCACTCTGAAAATCAACCCTGAGACAAAGAAGGAGACCTATGAGCTACCTGCCTATCTGGATATACTTCACCGTATCTTCAGAGAAACTCTTTTCCCTCGCATCGGGAATCTGGACCAGGTTCACTCTTATCTTGTGGACATGCTTATCTTCTGTCAGCGGGAGAAGGGGCAGAGCACCGGAGAGACCTTGGATATCTCTCATGTTATGTGGTCTGAGCTGGTTTCTGCCATCTCCGAGCGCAAATGCCCGATTTATGGTCCGTTCATTATGCTGCTCATTGAGAAGGCACAGGATCATGTCTATCCCAAGGAGGCGCTGGAGCTTGGAGACTTGGTCTCTCACGATGTCAAGCGTCGAGGAAGAAGGATAAGCTGGGGCACTCAAGCCCCTAAGGCTGGTGTTCCGTCATCTGCTGCTGCTATGGAGCCAAGAGGAGGCGAGGGTGAGGATGAGGATGATGACTCGTGCCCTCAGGGACAGAGCCATCTTGGGCCCGAGCTCAAGGCCAAGGTAAAAAGCTCTTACGCATGGAGTCTCACGGTCATTACATGGCTCACGTGGCAGAGAAGAAGGCCGAGGTCGTCACAAGGAGCTCATCGTCGGTTAGGCGCCACCGTCCAGTGGATCGAGGACCAGCTTCTTGAGGAGGAGGAGTGGATTCAAGAAGACCTTGCCCTTGGACCGATTCGAGACCGAGCACTTCGGTGGCGACGGTGGTGCCGATGATTCTGCTGGGCTCGATGTGTGTGTTCCTTATTTGCTCTCACAGGGGCCGTGCAGCGTTCCCTCTCCTTTTGGTGTCTCGATGCCAAAGGGGAGTGAGCTTAGGATTCTGAGTTGTGTCTCTTTCGTTCGTGTGTCTTGTCTTATTCGTGTTTTAGTTGGCTTGCTTTGGTTGGTTTGTCCGTGAGACCTAAGTTCGTAAGTTTGAGTCATATGGTGTGAGACATATGCTACCCTACCCTTGATATCTTTATCTATGTCTATCTAGCTCATGAGTTGCGTGCTTTATCTATGTCTATCTATCTTTGCTCTCATACACCATGCTTAGTTTTTGGTCTCTAAAATGTAGAGGAGCTTTGATCCGTGTATGTGTGCTGTGCAGTCCAAAGCACTTATCTAAATAGCACACATCGAGGAGGAGCCCAACTACATGTTAGGACCGTCGGGTTTGTATGCTTACTATATCGTGTTTATGCAAATCCCGTATTGTCATCAATCCACCAAAAAGGGGGAGATTGTAAGGGCATATTTATTCCCTAGTGGTTTTGGTGATTGATGACAATGCTTTTGCGGACTAATCGTGTGCGTTAAGTTCTTTCAGAAAATCATCCATTGGCACGAGACGATTTCCTCCCCTCGGTGTTTTTATTCAAGACGGTGTAGCTCCTGCGGTTCGTTGTTGGTGGACTAGTTTCGTAGGAGTCACCGTACTATTAAGAGGGGATCCACTTTGGTAAGGCTAGGGTGGAATCAACACGTACACATCCTTATCTCACCCGTCGTCTTCCCTTCGCATCTTTGGAGTTGCCCCTCTCTCTTTCGTTCTGGTTTAGCATACTGTGCGTGTAGTACCGCGACCTACGTGATAGTACCGCTTGAAGCCCTAGCGGTAGTACCGCTCACCGAGCGGTAGTACCGCTCCCGCCGATAATACCGCTCCGATGAGCGGTAGTACCGCTCATGGCTTCGACTATACTACCTCGAGTAATCTGCGCCTACTACCGCCTCGATTCGAGGCGGTGTTTTCTCGTGTCGGGTTTTGCGGCACTAGTTGCGGCGAGAGGAGCGGTAGTACCGCTCTGGCGGTAATACCGCTCTGCTCCTTGATAATACCGCTCTGTGGTAGCGGTAGTACCGCTAGGTAGGGAGCGGTAATACCGCCCTCGTGATAATACCGCTCTGCTCCATGATAAGTACCGCTCTGTGGTATGTAGTACCGCTAGGTAGGAGCGGTAGTACCGCCCTCGTGTAGTACCGCCCTTCCTTAGCAGTAGTACCGCTCTGTCTTGGGCTGTTTAGTGGGGTAACGGTTGGATGTGTTCCCCACTATATAAAGGGTCATCTTCTTCCTTGTTGACCTACCTCTTTTCCCCAAGCTCCATTGTTGCTCAAAGCTCCATTTTCGCCCGATCTCTCTCCTAGCCAATCAAACTTGTTGATTTGCTCGGGATTAGTTGAAGGCCTAGATCTACACTTCCACCAAGAGAAATTTGATTCCCCACTTATCCCTTGCGGATCTTGTTACTCTTGGGTGTTGAGCACCCTAGGCGGTTGAGGTCACCTCGAAGCCATACTCCATTGTGGTGAAGCTTAGTGGGATTGTTGTTGTTGTTGGGAGCCTCCGGTTGTTGTGGAGTTTGCCCCAACCTTGCTTGTAAAGGTTGATCGCCGCCTTCAAGGGCACCAATAGTGGAATCACGGCATCTCGCATTGTGTGAGGCGTGAGGAGAATCTGATGGCCCTGGTGGCTTCTTGGGGAGCATTGTGCCTCCACACCGCTCTAACAGAGACGTACTTCCCCTCAAAAGGAAGGAACTTCGGTAACACATCCTCGTCTCCACCGGCTCCGCTCTTGGTTATCTCATCCCTTTACTTTTGCTAGCTTATTTGTGTCCTTATCCTTGCTAGCTCGTGTGCTTGTGTTGTTGCATCATATAGGTTGTCCACCTAGTTGCACATCTAGACAACCTTTATTATTGCAAAGCTTAAATTGGTAAAGAAAAGCTTAAAATTGTTAGTTTCCTATTCACCCCCCCTCTAGTCAACCATATCGATCCTTTCAATTGCCAAGGTGCTTGCAGACCTGCTTGCTCCCCACATGGACAACCTTGTCTCCAATGGCCAAAGCGCCTTCATAAGAAAAAGGAGTATTCACGACAACTCCATGTATGTGCACAACCTTGCAAGGCGACTGCACAGAGCAAAAAAAGTGTCCCTCCTTTTCAAGATAGACATCCGCAAGGCTTGTGATTCCATAAAATGGGAATACATCCTCGATCTCCTGCAACGGCAAGGGTTCCCAAACAAGTTTCGGGAATGGATCACCACACTCTTTTCTACTTCATCATCGAGAATTATGCTAAACAGCATCCACGTCCCTCCTATCAAGCATGGTTGGGGACTGCGACAAGGCAACCACCCACCCTCGTTGTTGTTTGTCATTGCCATTGACCCTCTTCAACGGATTCTTGACTTGGCCACCAGTAATGGCATGCTGCATAGGATAAGAGGGCAGAGAACTATATTCCGTACATCAGTTTTCACGGATGATGTTGCACCCCAATTAGAGAAGACATCGACAACCTGTCATGCATCCTCCAAAATTTCGGCGACGTCACGGGTTTGGATGCCAATCCACTAAAGAGCTCCGTTGTGCCCATCAGATGCCGCCATCTCAACTTGGATCATATCCTTGAGAGCTTCCTCGCGACACGTGCATCTTTTCCAATCAGATACTTGCGCCTCCCACTCTCCGTCCAACAACTCAGGAGAGTGGACTTTCAGTTCCTTGAAGATAAATTTGCGGTTTGACTTGCCACTTGGGATGGGTAGAACATCACCACCATTGGTCGCGACGCTTTAGTAAAATCGGTCCTCACCTCCCAAGCGGTGTACCCCTACACTCCTCTCACCATCCCTCCCACGTCACTCACAACCTCAACATGATTGAGCTCGCCTTCCTATGGGCGGGAACGGACAAGGTGTCCGGGGCCAAGTGCAAAGTTAATTTGGAGGCCGTTTGTCGACCGACTGAGTTTGGAGGGCTTGGTATCCTAAACCTTGACAAATTTTCTCACCCTCTTAGACTCCGGTGGCCATGGTACCACTGGAAGCACCCTGTCAAGCTTTGGGTTGGAATGGAGAACCCTTGCGATGAAGCGGACCTCGAGGTCATCTAAGCCTCCACGAATATCATCGTGGGCAATAGAGCATGAACACCATTCTGGGACTCGCCGCGGGTTAATGGGAGCAAGCCAAAAGAGATTGTACCGCTCATCTTTGAGGCCTTGAAGAGGAAGCTGTGGAAGGCTAGGGAGGCAATGAAAGATGATGCTTGGGTGGAGAAAATTAAGCCGTCTCATACTTGGACCTTGGGCTTCATCATGGAATTTGTTACCCTTTGGGCGTGTGCCTACATAACACCCATTTGCAAGATGACATCGAGGACGACATTGTCTAGAAGTTCATTTCAAATGGGCATCATTCTACGGCCTCCGCTTATCATATCCGGGCCTTATTCACACCTCCATGAAGACAACCATTTGGAAGCCATGGGCACTCTCAAAAGTCAAAAATTGGGTGGCTGGCGTTCCAAGATAGGATGTGGAGACCGCAGGCTTTGGGCACTCCGCATTGCAGGCTTTGACCTCTTTGCAAGCGCGAAGACAGACCACGGCACACCACTTAGCCAAACATGGATGGCCGCATTGCAGGCTTTGCCCTCTTTGCAAGCGCGAAGACAGACCACAGCACACCTCCTCTACAAGTGCTGGTACACTTTGAGAGTTTAGGGGATAGTAAAGGATTGGCTGCAACTCTACATGATCCACGCATTGGCTGAAGTGAGAGGGCGACAATAGCTTCGTCCTGGACAATGTAATAAGGATTGGCTGCAAGTTATTTAATGGATGAGACAAAGCTTTTGCCTCTGTTTCCAAAAAAAATAACCAACTCGTAGGAGGATGGCGTCAGTTGCAGAACACTGAATTATGATATCAAGTATGAGGATGGCATCAGTTCCATAACACTGAATTATGATATTAAGAAGGTACAGACATCTCTAAATGCCACTGGAGGCACAAGGGTTTCAGATAGCAAACAGTACACCAATATCAGAATTCCCATAAAACAGACAAAAGCAGTCATTTTGCCAACTTACACTACAAGTGGACATTTCTAGCTCCATCACTACCTCTTGAACAAAGAGGTAGCTGTTCATCACACAAGGGTCATCGGCTGAGGTCGATTGAGTTTTTATGCTGCAACTGGATGCCTGATGATCCCACGACCTTCGTCCAGGACAAAGCTGTTGTCGCTGAAGTGAGAGCTGGAGAAGAACGGCCTCAGGTCGTAGATCTCGTACTCTTGGGCCTGGATTGGGAGTCAAGAACATCAGCACAAGACAGGCACCGATGGACATGCAGCAGTATTGCTCAGGCAAGGAAGAATCATGGACAGAGGTGTTCATAGCTCTTACCTTGTTCTTCAGGTCATCCACTTTAACCTCGACATGAGTCAGGCGTGCGGTTGATCCCGACACAATTTCTTCAAAGTGCAGCGCCTCCTTGACCAGGGTGCGCAGAAGGAGCAGAAGCAGTTCATTGTAATCCTTCTTGTACGTCATGTATTTCCGGAAATTCTGCAGACAACAGAAGTTTGTTAAAAACTGCAAGTAGGCAAAAAGAGATGCAAGATTTTGACTCTGATTATAAGATCACTGAGTATCAAGACTTCTTCCAAAGCAGTGAAAATGAATGCCTTAGTCGCTAACAGAACTGCATTCGGTGGCACACTTCAGTTCGAACCAACATATACTTTAGGTACTGGTGGGAAACAAAACAGCAGTTCAAGTGCTGTTCAAACGTTACCTTCTGAAGTGCCTTCTGGACACCAAATTTCTGGGTTGAGATGAATGAGTCAAGCAGCACACGAATGGCCATGTCGACATCTTCTTGAGACACATAGCTTCTCAGATGCATCTTTGCATGTGCCTCAGACATTCGAATGATTGATTCGATATGCCTTACTGCAATGGGGACTCCTTGACCATGCTGCAAAAAACAGTTGCAAACTCAATTGCTTCATGGTTTTCAAGGATATCAATTTTCAATATTTGACCTTCTCAGTCAACAAGGCTAGGAAAAAGTGATGGCTTACAGATGATTCACGTCGAAGTTCAGCATAGACATGGCTAATTTTGTCGAGGTCAGCATCATGTATTTTGGGGAATACATTCAACTTAGCATATGTGATATACTTCTTCAGCATGTCTTGAGAAAGGATCTGGCAAAGGAGGATTTTGTTAGAGGTGCAACTTTGAAGTAAAATATTAGCTTCTTACAGACAAGTACAAGGGAAGTACATCTGGGTCAGCATTTCGGGCAACAGTCAATGGATCATCCTCCTCGTCAGCTACAACTCTATCTTCAAGGTTACCACCCTTGGGCTGAGATCTGGCATGGCTATCAACAACAAACCTTGCAAGCATTTCATCTGTAAATGGGTCAACAATATCCTGCAATGCGGTAAGAAAACTCAGTATTGATAGGCAACCAAGTACTGGACAAAATATATTACATGGAGAAATACAAACCTTCACAACACAGAGGACATCAAAACGTGAAATAATTGGATCTGTTAGCTCAACATTTTGGGTGAATGTCTTTGAAGAATCATATCTGCAAAGTCAACATGTTGAGAATCAAGATGTTGCTTAATAGGAAGGCCAGTATAACTAGCATTGCACATAATTCAGCTTACCTTCCTCCAACTGGGTTTGCTGCAGCAATAACACTGCATCGAGCTTGAAGGGATGTGACAATTCCTGCCTTTGATATGCTGATACTTTGTTGCTCCATGGCTTCATGAATACTTACCCTGCAACAATAAGTAGGAAATAAGTTAATATTCAATAAACTGTGAAACATTAAATGCTAATCATGCAACATCAAAAGGGTATTTCATACCTGTCTTGATCATTCATCTTATCAAATTCATCAATAAGGCATATGCCTCTATCAGCAAGAACCAGTGCACCTCCCTCAAGTGTCCACTCCCGTGTTACTGGATCCTTGTGAACTGCTGCGGTGAGTCCAACAGCAGAAGCTCCTTTCCCAGTTGTGTATACAGCCCTGTGTCCTGTTTTCTCGACATACCTACAGAAGAAGAGTTAGTGGAGAATTGTCTTACAAGGAACTGCTGGAAAATATTTGTTTACTTTATCCTTACTTGAGAAATTGGGATTTTGCAGTGCCTGGGTCACCTAAGAGGAGACAATTAATATCACCTCTTAGGCGATGTTTTCCCTTCACGTTCTTTTCTTGCCCCCCAAACATAGCTAGTGCAATGGCAGTCTTGATATCTTCATGACCATAAATGGATGGTGCAATTGATTTGACAATCTGTAAATCCGAAGTTCTGGTTGTTAAATAAGGTTGGCTATGTATCATAGTTGCTGGAAGAGATTTAAGGATTCAGGGACAAACCCTTTCACTGATACGAGGATCCTTTGACAACTTCTCAATCTCTGCCTTGTCCTCATCTGTTAATTTGTATGCAGAGAACAGGTCCTGCTTCTTTGATACATAGTTTGCCTCCACCACTGTGGCAAAAACTGGGAAACCATTCTTTGTATTTAAAGACAGGTCAAAATTGTTTGTGTATATCCCTGTAACCTCCTGAAATGGATAAGCAGCACTAATCAATGTGTGCTTTCTACAGTAATATATACGAACCAATAAGAGGAGTCTGGAGAACATACAATTTCCTCTCCTGGACGAGCACAGTCAATCAAATCATTCAGAAGTATCACTTCCTTGTACCTGGGAAGCCTGCCAGCAGGAACAATCCCTGGGCTTTCCTGAAGAGTGAGTTTCTGATAGTTCCTGTATATAGTCTTCCAAGGGAAAATAGTTCAGTCATGCATACCAAATGCAGAAAGATCAATATCATGCAAAGAGAAAAATAATACTAAGCTTAACTGTTTAATGCTACTTACTTGCTCAATGTTGACAGTAAATGGACCTTTGGATTGGCATTCAGGGCAAGACCCAACCCTTACTTCAGTGTAAGAGTTCTGGAAGAAAGGACCCAGGACAGTTCCACATTTGCTACAGTCATACTTGACCTGCTGCAGCTGAGGGAACACACCTGACCTTCGAGTAACAACACCCCCAATTCGAATCATTGTGTTCAGATGAATTTGCCTGAACAATGACAAGTAGGATTAAGGACATGATTTAATTTGGGACCAAAGAGAAAACATGGTAAAAGAGTATGTTCTTTACCTGATATTGCGTATTTGATCATAGACAGGAAGGTTGGTTATTCGCACATATATTTTTTGATGAATGTTTCTGTAATTCTTGTGGAGATCAAAAACAACATTTTTGCCCACTTCCTCCATAACTTCCAGCACCGATTGAGGTGCATCAGCCAACCAGATGGCAATGTTTGGGTGTATATAAATAAATTGCTTGTAGTCTATCTCCAAACTACACTTGTTAGCTGCAAAACAATGCAAGTAAAGGTTACAAGATGCCAATTGTTATAAGCAGTATAGTGCAGCCTCTTTCATGTAAACTGGGGAAGTGGAAAAAAACAGTACCTAAAACCATCTCATTAATGAGTCTGACATATTCAAACTCTCCTTGTTCATTCTTAGGGTTTACATATGTAAGAAGAAATTCTTTAAATTTCTTTGCGATGAAGCGCCGGACTTCATCTCTTGTGACCCACTCTCGAAGTGTTCCTTGCACACGATACATGTTCATCTCATCTTCTTCATCAAATTCATCCTGCAGAAAATACAACCATTTGAAAACTGGACAACCATATAGGCCCTTCAAATATGAGTTGCCTATTTCAACTGAAATATCTAGAAAATAGGAACAGAATCAACAGCAAATGCTAAACAAAATCATGATTAATTTTCGTTCAAAATGAAAATACCTCATATCCATCATCATCGGTCTGATCAGTCATAGGCACATCACCGCCAGAATATGGCTGAGATCTTCCAGGTGAACTAGGAGTGAGACCATCACCATCATCATCACTTCTGGGTGTTCTTGGTCCTCCACTTGGTTGTCTAAAATTAGCCCTGTGCCTTTTAGGACGCCTGAAGTTCATATCCTCATCTGTATCTGCACAATCGAAGAAATGTTGTCCTTAATTTACAATGACTGACATCCAAACATTTGCTTTTTATGTTATCAATTAGGGATACCAACTACTGAGGAAGACTCACAAGTCATAACCATCCATGAGGATACTATAACTAAGGTCCTCAAGCAAATCCAACCTTATTTTTGTATAAATCATTAAATAGTGATTCTAATTTTTGAAGATACATCACATCTTTTGGTAAATGTCTTTTGATAAATGGAGACGGTCAGAAAAGTACACAATGTAAATATGATACTAGTTATTCATATTTTAAGAAAAAAATCAGTGTTATTATATGGCCTTCAGAGTTCCTAGCCATGTGCCATTTCAATCAAACTTGAAACCACAAGGGAAAAAATATGCTCATTTCAGACATACTAAAGAAAGAACATTTCACCACAACTAACAATATGAAAAATAAACATAACCCAAATACTCAAGCAGCAATTCAAAATAACAGAATATAAGTGCAAAGGAAAAAGGTAAGGTTTGTCATAATACTCCAGAGACAATAAGAACTGTGTGTGATGCCATTACCCTGATCATGAAGCATACGAGGTAATTTTCGATCAGCTGTTGCACCAGTCCTCACATCCCTTGCATGAAGTTCCGCTTCTGCAGCCCTTCGATCAGCCATGATCTCATCCAGGTTCCTCTCATCCTCTATCGAGTCGTCTAACCCAACCGACTCATACTGATCCTGCTCATCCATTCTTCGGTAATCACTGCAAAAGGTTGAAAAAAATAAGAGGGCTAGCAAGAACTTCACAATTTCAAACATGTTTGTGTCTGTTTGAGGTATGGCTTATTTCATACACTAAAAAATGCAATCCTCTAGTTAACTGAACTATCTTGAAACCAAATACCAAACTGTATTAGCAAAATGAATTATTACTCAACAATGCAGTTTTCAGAATATCAATGAATCCACAGAGTAAAAAAACACATTGGCAAAACTGCAGGACAACAGAGAGGATCAGTTAATTTGTGTACATGACTGAACAATACAATGCACTTGGACAGCAGACAACTGATGAACAAATCCTATTCAGACAACTAATTCATCAAAAAGGGATAGGACATGACAGGTAATAGTTCATATAGGCCACTGAAATTGGTAGACTGAAATGTAACCCAACAAATTACCGAGCACAAACATCAGGTTTTAGTATTCAATACAGGAAAGCAGGTTAGCAGACATATCTACATTGTAAAGTTCAAGGAACTAACAAAACATTAATTGTAACAAAAAAGACACAATACGATGAAGTGTTTGACTATTCCCTGGTTTGTGCCACAAATCTGCCTATTTATGAAGTAAATCTAGGCCGCAATCCCTAGATTTTCGAACCCCAAAAGTCGCTGAATAACCAATTTATTGCCAGATCCAACGGACTAAACCTGTCAACTACCAGTAGAAACACCTAAACGCTGTCCCAAATAACACTAGATCCGGAAAATCTCCAGCTCGGGCGTTTCTGTCTTACTTGAGGTAGTCGTCGTTGAAGAGGTCCTCCCCATCGTCTTCCTCCTCGTCGCGGATAACGGTGGCGCCGTCGTCCTCGGGGAGCACATTGGGGTCGACCTCCGCCTCGCCATCGTCGTCCGAGTAGGAGGACGGGTCGGTGGCGCCGCGGCTGGTGGTGGTGTTGGGCGGCAGCCGGTCGGTGCTGAAGCCCGGCGAGCCCGGGGTCGACGGCGCGTTGTTCTCCGAGTCGTCCTGGGAAAAGCAAATCAGCCGGCGAGAAGGTTAGATCCGGAGGCGGCGACGACCGCGCGCGGCGGCGGCGTGGTTGGGGAGAGAGGGGAGGATGGGGGAGACGGGCCGCTTACCATCCGCGGTGTCGGAGCAGGCTGCTGTGGAGGACGCGTGTGGCTGTGCGCCGAGGCTAGGGTTTCGGCGGGAAGGGGGGAATGGTGGGGAGAGACTGTGTTTCGGCGGGAAGGGGATATATTGGGGGAGAGGGAGAGAGGGTTTCGGCGGGAAGGTGGGGTGGGTGATGGCGGGAAGTGGGAAGCGGCACGGGCTGATTGTGATGCTACAAATGGGCCGAAAGCCTTGTGCCAATTGTACATTACAACACTGCAGGCCCTTCATACATCGTGGGCTATGACTGAGTTGGGATAAGCCTAAGGTGTTAATCACAATGATCAGCGTCACTTGAGGAAATTCTATAGGACGCAAACTGCGTCAGGTTGTCGAGCTTTCGCACAAGGTTCGCGAGCGAGGGATGATGTGGGCCGGCCCATCAAGCGCTCCAGCCACCCCAATTTTGAGAACCTTCCAGGAGTCCAAGCTGGTATTTTCCGGTTTTGAGAACCTCCTAGGAGGTTCCTGAACATTTTTTTTATTTAATTTAATTTCTTTTTTCTTTTCGTTTTGTTTCCTTTTCCTTTTTCATATTTATTTTAAAAATCATGTTTTTTGAAAATCTTTCATTATTTATAAAACAATCCGCATTTTAGAAAAAATGGGAGTTTCAAAATATGTTCATGTTTCCAATCATTGTTCAGGTTTTCAAATTGATTCTGCGGTTTTAAAAAATGTTTGTCTTTTCAGAAACTTCTGTTTTTCCAAAAATTGTTCGCAAATTTGGAAAAAAATTCTCGTTTTCAAAAAATGTTCATGTTTCCAAAATTTGTTCATGTTTCCAAATTAGTTCCGCAGTTTAAAAATGTTCATATTTTCAAAAACCTTTTATGTTTCCAAAAAATGTTCTCGTTCTAAAAAAATGTTTGTGTTTCCAAAAATTCTTAATGTTCCCAAATTTGTTCCACAGTTAAAAAATGTTTGTGTTTTCAAAAATCTTTTGTGTTTCCAAAAATTGTTCCTGTTTTCAAAAAATGTCATATTTTTTTGGCAGTTTTAACAAATGTTCAAGTCTAATAGTTTTGTTAAGAGTTGAAAAATAGATTTCCTGTTTTCGAATAAAAGTCCATATGTTCACATATTTTTTGGTGATTTTCAAAAATTGTTCGCATTTTTAGAAAATGCTTGTATTTTTGCCAAAAATTTGTTAATTTTTTTGAAAAGTGATCATGTTTCATATAGCATTCTTTTTTAAAACAAATCGGATTTCTTTAAACACAAACCATTTTTAGAATCTTGAACATTTTCTGAAATATATGAATTATTTTGAAAACATAACATTTTTTTCTAATTTGTGAAGTAACGTCAGTGTAGAGAGCATGGTTTCAAATTTCAAACAAAAAAATCAA
Organism: Aegilops longissima; assembly: GCA_021605205.1. Classification (NCBI taxonomy): domain Eukaryota; kingdom Viridiplantae; phylum Streptophyta; class Magnoliopsida; order Poales; family Poaceae; genus Aegilops; species Aegilops longissima. The sequence goes on from CM038676.1 coordinate 474,164,928, forward strand.
AAACGGAAGAGAAAAGAAAAACAAAAATGTTGGATCTGCGTTGCTTTTTGGTTCTTATAGAGTTGCGCTGGTATTTAATCTCTCAGGGTGGTTGTTTCTTCTGGCTAGCAGAACATTCCGCGATGTTGGAGGTCTCTGGTTCGACCGCTTTTCGATACACAGATCCCTCGTTCGACAGTGGGTCGGCCCAGTCAGATCACCTGTGCGTTTGCCCGACAATCTGCTGCAATAAGCGGCAGATAGGAGCTCTCGTCACTTGGCGCTCTTAGCCGCCCGCCACGTGTCGCGCTCTGGGCGCTTTCTCTGGATTTTTTTTTCTGCACGCGTTTTCGGCTTTTTAAACGGTTTTTTTCAGGGTTTTCCGACGTTTTGATTTTTCACCGGTCTACCTTATCTTTTGGATCAAAAAAATTTTGCATGAAAAAACGTATTTTCTTTTTTTAGATAGTACCACTACCATCAGCGTCTGTCTTCCTCTTGAAGATCCATTTATTCTCAATGGCTTGCCGATCATCGCGCAAGTCCACCAAAGTCCACACTTGGTTCTCATACATGGATCATATCTCAGATTTCATGGCCTCAAGCCATTTATCGGAATCTGGGCTCATCATCGCTTCCTAATAGTTCGTAGGTTCATCATGGTCTAGTAACACGACTTCCAGAACAGGATTACCGTACCATTCTGGTGCGGAACGTGTTCTGGTTGACCTACGAGATTCGGTAGTATCTTGATTTGAAGTTTCATGATCATTATCATTAGCTTCCTCTCTAGTTGGTGTAGGCATCACGGGAATGGTTTTCTGTGATGAGCTACTTTCCAATTCGAGAGAAGGTACAATTAACTCATCAAGTTCTACTTTCCTCCCACTCACTTCTTTCGAGAGAAACTTCTTCTCTAGAAAGGATCCATTCTTAGCAACAAAAATCTTGCCTTCGGATCTATGATAGAAGGTGTACCCAACAGTTTCTTTTGGGTATCCTATGAAGACGCACTTCTCCGATTTGGGTTTGAGCTTATCAGGCTGAAGCTGTTTCACATAAGCATCGCAACCCCAAACTTTAAGAAACAACAGCTTAGGTTTGTTGCCAAACCACAGTTCATACGGTGTCGTCTCAACGGATTTAGACGGTGCCCTATTTAAAGTGAACACATTGCCTCTAATGCATAACCCCAAAATGATAGTGGTAAATCGGTAAGAGACATCATAGATTGCACCATATCTAATAAAGTACGGTTATGACATTCGGACACATCATAATGCTGTGGTGTTCCAGGTGGCGTGAGTTGTGAAACTTTTCCAGTTGTTTTAATGAAGGCCAAACTCGTAACTCAAATATTCGCCTCCACGATTAGATCGTAAAAACTTTATTTTCTTGTTACGATGATTCTCCACTTCACTCTAAAATTCTTTGAACTTTTCAAATGTTTTAAACTTGTGTTTCCTCAAGTAGATATACCCATGTTTGCTCAAATCATTTGTGAAGGTCAGAAAACGCCGCGAGCCTCAACACTCATCGGACCATATGCATCGGTATGTATTATTTTCAATAAGTCATTAGCTCGCTCAATTATTCCGAAGAACGGAGTTTTAGTCATCTTGCCCATGAAGCATGGTTCGCAAGTATCAAATGATTCATAATCAAGTGATTCCAAAAGTCCATCTGCATGGAGTTTCTTCATGCGCTTTACACCAATATGACCTAAACGGCAGTGCCACAAATATGTTGCACTATCATTATCAACTTTGCATATTTTGGCGTCAATATTATGAATATGTGTATCACTACGATCTAGATTCAATAAACCATTCACATTGGGTGTATGACCATAGAAGGTTTTATTCATATAAATGGAACAACAATTATTTTTTGACTTAAATGAATAATCGTATTGCAATAAACATGATCTAATCATATTAATGCTCAACGCAAACACTAAATAACATTTATTTAGGTTCAATACTTATCCCGAAGGTAGATGGAGTGTGCGATGGTGATTGTATCTGAAGGAAATATGCCCTAGAGGCAATAATAAAGTTGTTATTTTATATTTCCTTATATCATGATAAATGTTTATTATTCATGCTATAACTGTATTAACCGGAAACTTGATACATGTGTGGATACATAGGCAAAACACCGTGTCCCTAGTAAGCCTCTACTAGACTAGCTCGTTAATCAAAGATGGTTAAGTTTCCTAACCATAGACATGTGTTGTCACTTGATGAACAGGATCACATCATTAGGAGAATGATGTGATGGACAAGACCCATCCGCTAGCTTAGCATAATAATCGTTCAGTTTTATTGTTATAGCTTTCTTCATGTCATAAACATATTCCTTTGACTATGAGTTTATGCAACTCCCGGATACCGGAGGAATGCCTTGTGTGCTATCAAACGTCACAATGTAACTGGGTGATTATAAAGATGCTCTACAGGTATCTCCGAAGGTGTTTGTTGGGTTGGCATAGATCGAGATTAGGATTTGTCACTCTGAGTATCGAAGAGGTATCTCTGGGCCCTCTTGGTAATGCACATCATAATAAGCCTTGCAAGCAATTTGACTAATGAGTTAGTTGCGGGATGATGCATTACGGAACGAGTAAAGAGACTTGCCGGTAAAGAGATTGAACTAGGTATGAAGATACCGCCGATCGAATCTCGGGCAAGTAACATACCGATGACAAAGGGAATAACGTATGTTGTCATTAGTGTACGACCGATAAAGATCTTCATAGAATATGTGGGAACCAATATGAGCATCCAGGTTCCGCTATTGGTTATTGACCGGAGAGGTGTCTCGGTCATGTCTACATAGTTCTCAAACCCGTATGGTCCGCACACTTAATGTTCGATGACGATTTTGTATTATATGAGTTATGTGATTTGGTGACCGAATGTTGCTCGGAGCCTCGGATGAGATCAAGGACATGACAAGGAGTCTCAAAATGGTCGAGAGGTAAAGATTCATATATAGGACGATAGTATTCGGACACCGGAGGTGTTCCGAGGGTACCGGGTACGTATCGGGTCACCGGAAGGGGTTCCGAGCACCCCCAGGCAGGACAGACCAGCCCCTTGTGGGCTGGTGCGCCCCCATATGGGCCGATCTAAGTGGAGAAAGGAAAAGGGGAGGAGGAAAGGAAATAGAGGGAATAGGATTCCCCCTTCCTTTCCCCTCTCCCCTCTTTCCTTCCCCCCTCCGGAGATAAGGAAAGGGGAGGCCGAATTTGAGGAGGCCCCCAAGTAGGATTCCTTCTACTTGGGGCGCCCCAAGGCTGCTCCCCTTCCTCTCCCACCTATATATACATGGGGAGGGGGCGCCTAGAACACACACCAACAATTGTTAGCCGTGTCGGCGCCCCCTCCAGCTTTCGCCTCGGTTATATTCACGTAGTGCTTAGCGAAGCCTGCGCGGATACTTCACCATCACCGTCACCACACCGTCATGCTGATGGAACTCTCCCTCGACACTTTGCTGGATCAAGAGTTCGAGGGACGTCATCGAGCTGAACGTGTGCAGAACTCGGAGGTGCCGTACGTTCGGTGCTTGATCGGTCGGAACGAGAAGAAGTTTGACTACATCAACCGTGTTAACAAACACTTCCGTTTTCGGTCTACGAGGGTACGTGGACACACTCTTCCCCTCTCATTGCTATGCATCTCCTAGATAGATATTGTGTGAGCTTAGGAATTTTTTAAAATTGCATGCTACGCTTCCCAACAGTGGCATCCGAGCCAGGTCTATGCGTAGATGAAATGCACGAGTAGAACACAAAGAGTTGTGGGCGGTGATAGTCATACTGCTTACCACCAACGTCTTATTTTGATTCGGTGGTATTGTTGGATGAAGCGGCCCGGACCAACCTTACATGACCACGTTTATGAGACCAGTTCCACCGACAGACATGCAACTAGTTTTGCATAAAGGTGGCTAGTGGGTGTCTGTTTCTCCAACTTTAGTTGAATCAAATTTGACTACGGCCGGTCTTTGTTGAAGGTTAAAACAGCAAACTTGACGAAACACCATTGTGGTTTTGATGCGTAGGTAAGAACGGTTCTTGCTAGAAGCCCGTGGCAACCACGTAAAACTTGCAACAACAAGAGGACGTCTAACTTGTTTTTGCAGGGCATGTTGTGATGTGATATACGTTGTTGTATGAGATGGTCATGTTTTGTAAAAGTTATCGGCAATTGGTAGGAGCCTTATGGTTGTCGCTTTATTGTATGAAATGCAAACACCATGTAATTGCTTTACTTTATCACTATGCGTTTGCGATAGTTCTAGACACAGTAGTTGGCAAGACACCACAACGCTATGATGGAGATCAAGGTGTCGAGCCGGTGACGATGGAGATCATGACGGTGCTTTGGAGATGAAGATCAAAGGCACAAGATGATGATGGTCATATCATGTCACATATATTGATTGCATGTGATGTTTATCTTTTATGCATCTTATTTTGCTTAGTACGGCGGTAGCATTATAAGATGATCCCTTACTAAAAATTTCAAGGTATAAGTGTTCTCCCTAAGTATGCACCATTGCGACGGTTAAATCGTCTTTGAGACACCACGTGATGATCGGGTGTGATAAGCTCTCGTTCACATACAACGGGTGCAAGACAGTTTTGCACATGCGGAATACTCGGGTTAAACTTGGCGAGCCTAGCATATCTGAGACATGGCCTCGGAACCTTTGGAGACCGAAAGGTCAAACGTGAATCATATAGTAGATATGATCAACATAGAGATGTTCACCATTGAAGACTACTCCATCTCATGTGATGATCGGACATGGTTTAGTTGATTTGGATCATGTGATCATTTAGATGACTCAAGGGATGTCTATGTAAGTGGGAGTTCTTAAGTAATATGATTAATTGAACTTAATTTATCATGAAATTAGTCCTAATAGTATTTGCATATGTATGTTGTAGATCAATAGCTTGCGATGTAGCTCCCCGTTTATTTTTGCTATGTTCCTAGAGAAAAATAAGTTGAAAGATGATAGTAGCAATGATGCGGACTGGGTCCGTGATCGAGATTATCCTCATTCTTTGCACGAAGAATAATGTCCTTGATGCACGCTAGATAAGCGGACCTATTGCGGGAGCGGATCTGAGAGGTTATGAGCGTTTGGCAAGCTCGGTATGATGACTACTTGATAGTTTAGTGTGCCATGCTTTACGGCTTAGAACCGGGACTTCAAAAACGTTTTGAGCATACGAGCATATAAGATGTTCCAAGAGCTGAAATTGGTATTTCAGACTCATGCCCGAGTCGAGAGGTATGAGACCTCTGACAAGTACTTTGCCTACAAGATGGAGAAGAATAGCGCAACCAGTGAGCATGTGCTCAGAATGTTTGAGTACTACAATTGTTTGAATCAAGTGGGAGTTAATCTTTCAGATAAGATAGTGATAGACAAAGTTCTCTAGTCACTGTCACCAAGTTACTGGAACTTCGAGATGAACTATAATACGCAAGGGATGACGAAAACGATTCCCGAGCTCTTCGCGATGCTAAAATCGGCGAAGGTAGAAATCAAGAAAGAGTATCAAATGTTGATTGTTAACAAGACCACTAGTTTCAAGAAAAAAGGCAAAGGGAAAGAAAGGTAACTTCAAGAAGAATGGCAAGCAAGTTGCCACTCCCGTGAAAAAGCCCAAAGTGAACCCAAGCACAGGCCGAGTGCTTCTCTTGCAAAGGAAATGGTCCTTTGAGCGGAACTACCCCAAACATTTGGCGGATAAGAAGGATGGCAAAGTGAATAAAGGTATATTTGATATCTGATTATTACATGCCTTACTAGTGTTTGTACACTACAAAAAAAGACACATCCGTGACATTTTGGGTCGAGCAATTTTTTCTGTCATACTTATGACACTTTTATGCGATAATTGTGACAAAACCGGTATCATCATAGATGTGGTGGGGTCCTACTTCTATCACAAAAATCATGACGAAAATGGGCTTTTCATCACAGGCGGGCGGAGACGCACTGCATGACATTCTTTGGGCCGTCCATGACGGAAAAAACCGTGATAGAAGCGAGGCGAGGAAAATATCGGGGTGTTCCGATTCACGGTGGGTGGTCGGGGCGGCGATGCGAAGGTGTGCACATTTCTCTCGTACACGCCGCGCGTGGAGTGCGGCGTTGGGCTCTAAGCGAACCCGAGCGGCGTTGGGCTCTAGCGAATCCGGCGATTGACTGCGAACTACGCGTTCTCGAACCCGGCGATCTATCGATGGTCGTTAAGCGAACCCGATCGGCGATTCGCCGCTCTCGCTGCTAAGCTGAAGCCGATCGATCTGCCTCTGGATGAGCGATGGCGTTCTTTGGGGTTTGGATGAGCAGTTCTGGTGGGGTGGATGAACAGGACCCCATGGTGTTGCCTCTGGATGAACGGGACCTCGATCGGTCGAGCGGTTGGGGCTGGATGAACAGGACCCGTGGAGGTAGGATGAACAGGACCACCCGTGGAGGCAGGATGAGCAGTGGCGGTGGAGGCGGGATGAGCGATGGCGGTGGAGGGCTGGATGAGCAGTAGCCCATGGAGGGTGGTTGAGCGGGAGCCGTGGAGAGGCTGGTTGAACAATAGCGGTGGAGTAGCACACGGTGGAGGCTGGATGAGCAGAGCCCGTGGATGAGCGATCGCGGTGGAGGTGGAGGAGGTCGACGGTGGATGAACAGTAGCCCCGTGGAGGCTGGAGGGGGTCAACGGTGGAGATGAACGGTATCTCATGGAGTCCCGCTTTGCAGTACGCCACACCCCTCCCGATGAACAGGACCCCCGTTTCGACCGTAGCGCTCCAACACAAGTCTGTTTCCTCCGTTTTGCGGTATGCCACACCCCTCTCGATCAACAGGACCCCTGTTTCGACCGTAGGAGGTCCATTTCCTCCGTTTTGCGGTACGCCAGACCCCCTCGATGAACAGGATCCCGTTTTGGACGTGGCCGGTCGAACACAAGGCCGTTTCCTCCATTCTGCGGTACGCCAGGCCTCGTCCATCGGTTGTTCCGTCCAAGCCCTTCCGATTAACACGACTACGCATTCCGTTCCGACCCAGCCGGTTGGCTCCCCATGAACACGACGACGACGCTGTTTCTCCGTTCCGACCCATCCATGTACATGAGCCCTGGCCATACGTATGCGCGAGTAGGCGTTCGAGACCCTGCCCGTATGTACGTACGTGGCTGTATTTTCTTTCTTGCACACTGGTCGCTGTATGTACGTGTACATGCTACGTGCGCGTCTCTACTACGACACGTGCGCGCCTCTACATCGACCAGTATGTACGTACACGTTCGCGACCAGAATGACAATGCCACGTACGCTTCGACCAGGTGGGTCCCGACTGTCAGACACTTCCTTCCCTGCGAAGATGTAGCTGGTGGGTCCCAGCAGTCAGGGGGGCGAATCATTTTTTTTTTGGCCGGACGCACTTCCTTGCATGCGAAGATGTAGCTGGTGGGTCCCCAGCGGTCGGGAAACATTTTTTCACGAAATCGGTGGCCCGTCCGATGGGTCCCCGCTGTCGGTGGAGGAATAATTATTTTGCGCGTAATAAGGAGGCACTTCCTTGCTGCGGCCGTGGACCCGGTATCGGCCTCTCCATGTACGATCCACGTCCGATGGAAGCCGTTCCTTGACCACGTTGACCACACCGTGCGAGAGCACCAGGCGGTGGACGACGGCGAGGCCTAGGAAGGGACGGCGTGGAGCGGGAAGACGCGGCGGTGGATGCCCAGCGTGAGGAGTACGAGGTTGATGGTTCCCTGCGGTGTGAGGAGGCTGCGTCGCCACAGAATAACAGGGGTGTGGGTGAGTAGAGGATGGCCTTACTAGCGGTGGGAATAGTAGAGGCGGTGAGGCCTCATGGCAAAGTCATCCGCCACGGGAGGCAGGAGCATGCGACACGACCGGCGCTGCTTTGGGCGGCTGGAGCAACAAGACCAGAGGTTTAAGAAGCACTACGACCGTTGGATGAACATCGTACGGTTATTGGAGCTAGAATCATTCATATTGACTAAGTTGACAAAGCACTCCGTCCCCGTCAACTTAGTAGGCCCACAAGTCAGCCTCCCACCAAGGTGGGTCCCAACCAGCAGGGGGTGTATTCATTTTTGTGTGCGTAATAAGGAGGAACTTCCGGTGGGTCCGAGCTGACAGCGGGGGGAACGTTTTTTCGCGCAATTCGGTGGCCCGTCCGGTGGGTCCCAACAGTCAGGGGGCAAACGTTTTTTTGGCGAAATACGGTGGCCCGTCCGGTGGGTCCCTGTTGTCAGGTGGAGGATTCATTATTTTCCGCGTAATAAGGAGGCACTTCCTTGCTGCCTCGTGGACCCAGCTGTCAGCCTCTCCACGTACAGTCCAAGTCCGATGGAAGCCGTTCCTTGACCACGTTGACCACGCCGCGCCGAGAGCACCAAGGCGCTGGACGATGGCGAGGCCTAGGAAGGGGACGACACGGAGCCGGGGAAGACGCGACAGTGAAAGCCCGCACGGAGAGGAGTACGAGGGTTCACTGGTTCGGCTGCGGTATGAGGCTGCCGTCGCCGCGGAATAACAGGGGGTGTGAGTGAGTAGAGGGATGGCATGGCCAGCGGTGGGAGTAGTAGGAGGCGGTGAGGCCTCCGCGGCATCACAGCCGGCCATGGGAGGCAGGAGCACGCGGCACGACCGGCGCTGCTTTGGGCGGCTGGAGCAAGAAGACCAGAGGTTGAAGAAGCACTATAGCCGTTGGATGGACATCGTACGGTCACTGCACTAGAATCATTCATATTGACTAAGTTGACAAAGCCCTTTGTATGCGTCAACTTAGTAGGCCTGGTCGACTTCGAAGCAGTGCGCCCAAGATGTCAGGGGGAGGAATCGTTTTTTGGGCGGGTGAAGCTAGAATATCCGAGATTGAAGAAGAAGCACGGCATCCGTTGGATGGACATCCAACGGCCACTGCTGCTAGAACCGTGTGTTGACTATAATAAGTTGACAAAGCCTTGCATACGCATCAACTTCTTTTTTAGGGGACGCGTCAACTTAGTAGGCCCACAAGTGTGTGGGAGAGAACTTATAGCCCATTTACGATTTGTAAGAATGTACAACCCATTTTTGAATTCTAATGGAATTTACTACAGCCCATTTACAGTTTGTTAAAAGTACAACCCATTTTCTAGCTAGGACAACGATTAATAATTTCAACCAACCGTTCAAGACAGAATTCAATAAAATTTCCCACCTTTTGATGGGATCCGAAATACTTTTATCCTGAAATTTCTAGTCAGATTAAATATAAATTTGTATTACGTGAAAGTCTAACGAAACATTGCACGCGCAACAATTAAAAATTAAGATTTTCAAAATCCATAAATAATATTTTATAAACTAATTCCGTGCTTGGTGCATTTTTTATAGTTACTGCCCAGTTTTTATAATTACATCCCATTTATTATTTTTTAAAGCTCATTTTCCTGTTAAGCCTAATGCATCCCTCCTAGGAAAGATTTGCAGCCCAGTGGGGCGGAGAATAACAAGTTGACCTTGCCTGGGTATTCCTCAAAAAAACGTATAGCTGGGCTAGCCATTTTCATCTTGAAAAAAAATAATATCTGGGCTGGATATCTGTCCTGGGCTGGACGGGCCACAGCCCGCCTAGTTAATACCTTGCTCTCCTCTGAACAACAACGAAAACATCGCCAAGAAAAACTTTGCAGTGCTCACGCCTCAAAAACACAAATACTCTCGAGTTGCTTGGTCCCAGCTGTCGGCCGCACCTTGTGCAATTCTCGCGTTTATTGACTACATAGGTTGACAATGGTGTGGGATCGTGATGTCAGGAAACCAGGAGGAAACAAAAAATATATAGTTATACATAATAAGGAGGCACTTGCGTATGTACGGCTATGGCCCTAGTGGGTCCCTACTGTCAACCAGTCAAAATAAAGTCATCTCCTGAATCCTCATGTTCATTGACCATGTTAACAATGCTCGGCACCACGGCGAACGCAACAACTCGAAGGACGACGGAGAGGGCCTCGAGGGCCCTACGGATGGTCGATCTGGCGCCCAGCACGCTCATTCAGAAGCCAGGATCATCGAACACCTATGAGCACCTTCAAGAGGCGAGGCGGCATGAAGCGGTAAGGCGGCGCTTGGGAGCTCTGGTTTATTTCACAGCTGTATTAAGATACAAATGTAATTTACTCGTCGCATCGAAACAACGCATAAAATACAAAGCGTAATGAAACCGAGGGCCGAGGTGCGTAAGTAAAACCCGGGTTACGCGTGTAATTTGAGAGACCGGTGTATATTTTACTAGTCGAAATCGGCCAACCTAGCGCTTCGCCCGAGACCATCTGCTTTTATTTACAAGCGTTAGTTTTACAAGCGGTTTTGGTTGGAAAACGACGATCCAATCACGGCCTAAGATGATGAGTTGGTCGGAAGATCATATGGTTTCACGTCTAACCTACCCGACTTGTCGTATAGGCTATGAATGAAACATAAGACGATGAACTTCTTATGCACGGAAACAACAAAAGAGGATGATCTTCCTAACAAGCAAATCACTGGCATTAGATCGACATGCAAAACAATACAAAGCATTATTCTCAGGAGGCACGGTGAACAGCTCGTGATGCCGCATGCCACAACATTCCAAGCTCAACTTTGCAATCAAACACAAGGCCTGGCATTACATAGACAATATTCAGAACAAACTCTTAAAATTGTTGGGGAACGTAGTAATTTCAAAAATTTCCTACGCACACGCAAGATCATGGTGATGCATAGCAACGAGAGGGGAGAGTGTGTCCACGTACCCTTGTAGACCGAAAGCGGAAGCATTATGACAACACGGTTGATGTAGTCGTACGTCTTCACGATCCGACCGATCCAAGTACCGAACGTACGGCACCTCCGTGTTCTGCACACGTTTAGCTCGATGGCGATCCCGGACTCCGATCCAGCGGGGTGTCGGGGATGAGTTCGTCGACAAGACGGCGTGGTGGCGATGATGATGCTCTACCGGTAGCGAGGCTTCGCCTAAACTCTGCGACGATCGACCGAGGTGGAATATGGTGGAGGGGGGCACCGCACACGGCTAAGGAACGATCCATAGATCAACTTGTGTGTTCTAGGGTGCCCCCCTGCCCCCGTATATAAAGGAGCAAGGGGGGGTGCGGCCGGCCCTAGGAGGAGGCGCGCCGGAGGAGTCCTATTCCCACCGGGAGTAGGATCCCCCCCCTTTTTCCTAGTTGGATTAGGACTTTGGGGGAGGGAAAGAGGAAAGGGGCCCCCCCCTTCCTTGTCATATTCGGACTAGGGGGGAGGGGGCGCGCGGCCTGACCTGGCCGGCCCTCCTCTTCTCCCTCATGGCCCACTAAGGCCCATTAACCCCCGGCGAATTTCCGTAACTCTCCGGTACTCCGAAAAATACCCGAATCACTCGGAACCTTTCCGAAGTCCGAATATAGTCGTCCAATATATCGATCTTTACGTCTCGACCATTTGAGACTCCTCGTCATGTCCCGATCTCATCCGGGACTCGAACTCCTTGGTACATCAAAACTCATAAACTCATATTAAAAGCATCGCCGTAACCTTAAGCGTGCGGACCCTACGGGTTCGAGAACTATGTAGACATGACCTAGAACTATTCTCGATCAATAACCAATAGCGGAACCGGATGCTCATATTGGCTCCTACATATTCTCGAAGATCTTTATCGGTCAAACCGCATAACAACATCGTTGTTCCTTTGTCATCGGTATGTTACTTGCCCGAGATTCGATCGTCGGTATCCAATACCTAGTTCAATCTCGTTCTTGGCAAGTCTCTTTACTCGTTACGTAATGCATCATTCCATAACTAACTCATTAGCTACATTGCTTGCAAGGCTTATAGTGATGTGCATTACCGAGAGGGCCCAGAGATACCTCTCCAGGCAATCGGAGTGACAAAACCTAATCTCGAAATCGCCAACCCAACAAGTACCTTTGGAGACACCTGTAGTACTCCTTTATAATCACCCGATTCACGTTGTGACGTTTGGTAGCACCAAAGTGTTCCTCCGTAAGCAGGAGTTGCATAATCTCATAGTTACGAGGAACATATATAAGTCATGAAGAAAGCAATAGCAATGTACTAAACGATCAAGTGCTAGGCTAACGGAATGGGTCATGTCAATCACACCATTCTCCTAACGATGTGATCCCATTAATCAAATGACAACACATGTCTATGGTTAGGAAACATAACCATCTTTGATTAATGAGCTAGTCAAGTAGAGGCATACTAGTGACACTCTATTTGTCTATGTATTCACACATGTATTATGTTTCCGGTTAATACAATTCTAGCATGAATAATAAACATTTATCATGAAATAAGGAAATATATAATAACTTTATTATTGCCTCTAGGGCATATTTCCTTCAGTCTCCCACTTGCACTAGAGTCAATAATCTAGTTCACATCGCCATGTGATTTAACACCAATATTCACATCTGTATGTGATAATACCCATAGTTCACATTGTCATGTGATCAACACCCAAAGGGTTACTAGAGTTAATAATCTAGTTCACATCGTTATGTGATTAACAACCAAAGAGTACTAAGGTATGATCATGTTTTGCTCGTGAGAGAAGTTTAGTCAACGGGTCTGTCACATTCAGAGCCGTATGTACTTTGCAAATATTCTATGTCTATAATGCTCTGCACGGAGCTACTCTAGCTAATTGCTCCCACTTTCAATATGTATCCAGATTGAGACTTAGAGTCATCTGGATCGGTATAAAAAGCTTGCATCGATGTAACTCTTTACGACGGGCTCTTTTATCACCTCCATAATCGAGAAATATTTCGTTAGTCCTTACTAAGGATATTCTTGACCAATGTCCAGTGATCTAATCCTAGATCACTATTGTACTCCCTTCCCAAATTCAGAGCAAGGTATACAATAGGTCTGGTACATAGCATAGCATACTTTATAGAACCTATGACTTAGGTATAGGGAATGACTTTCATTCTCTTTTCCATTTTCTGCCGTGGTCGGGATTTGAGTCTTTACTCAATTTCACACATTTGCAACACAGGCAAGAACTCTTTCTTTGACTGTTCCATTTTGAACTATTTCAAAATCTTGACAAGGTATGTACTTATTGAAAAACTTATCAAGCTTCTTGATCTATCTCAATAGATCTTGATGCTCAATATGTAAGCAGCTTCACCGAGGTCCTTCTTTGAAAAACTCCTTTCAAATACTCCTTTATGCTTTGCAGAATAATTCTACATTATTTCCGATCAACAATATGTCATTCACATATACTTATCAGAAATGCTGTAGTGCTCCCACTCACTTTCTTGTAAATACAAGCTTCTCCAAAAGTCTGTATAAAACCATATGCTTTGATCACACTATCAAAGCGTTTATTCCAACTCCGAGATGCTTGCACCAGTCCATAGATGGATCGCTGAAGCTTGCACATTTTGTTAGCTCCTTTAGGATTTACAAAACCTTCTGGTTGCATCATATACAACACTTCTTTAATAAATCCATTAAGGAATGCAGTTTTGTTTATCCATTTGCCAAATTTCATAAAATGCAGCAATTGCTAACATGATTCGGACAGACTTAAGCATAGATACGAGTGAGAAACTCTCATCGTAGTCAACACCTTGAACTTGTCGAAAACCTTTTGCGACAAGTCGAGCTTTGTAGATAGTAACACTACTATCAGCGTCCGTCTTCCTCTTGAAGATCCATTTATTTTCTATGACTTGCCGATCATCGGGCAAATCAATCAAAGTCCACACTTTGTTCTCATACATGGATCCCATCTCATATTTCATGGTCTCAAACCATTTCGCGGAATCTGGGCTCATCATCGCTTCCTCATAGTTCGTAGGTTTATCATGGTCTAGTAACATGATTTCCAGAATAGGATTACCGTACCACTCTGGTGCGGATCTTAATCTGAAAGATCTACAAAGTTCGGTAGTAACTTGATTTGAAGCTTCATGATCATTATCATTAGCTTCCTCACTAATTGGTGTAGGAATCACTAGAACTGATTTCTATGATGAACTACTTTCCAATTCGGGAGAAGGTACAAATTACCTTATCAAGCTCTACTTTCCTCCCACTCACTTCTTTCGAGAGAAACTCCTTCTCTAGAAAGGATCCATTCTTAGCAACGAATGTTTTGCCTTCGGATCTGTGATAGAAGGTGTACCCAACAGTTTCCATTGGGTATTCTATGAAGACGCACTTTCTCCGATTTGGGTTCGAGCTTATCAGGTTGAAAACCTTTTTCACATAAGCATCGCAACTCCAAACTTTAAGAAACGACAATTTTTGTTTCTTGCCAAACCACAGTTCATAAGGCGTCGTCTCAACGGATTTTGATGGTGCCCTATTTAAACGTGAATGCAGCTATCTCTAATGCATAACCCCAAAATGATATTGGTAAATCGGTAAGAGACATCATTGATCGCACAATATCCAATAAAGTGCGGTTATGACATTTGGACACACCATAATGTTATAGTGTTCCAGGTGGTGTGAACTGTGAAACTATTCCACATTGTTTTTATATGAAGGCCAAACTCGTAACTCAAATATTCTTCTCCACGTTTAGATCGTAGAAACTTTATTTTCTTGTTACGATGATTCTTCACTCCACTCTGAATTTCTTTGAACATTTCAAATGTTTCAGACTTGTGTTTCATTAAGTAGATATACCCATATCTGCTCAAATCATCTGTGAAGGTCAGAAAATAACGATACATGCCACGAGCCTTAACACTCATCGGATCGCATACATCGGTATGTATTATTTCCAATAAGTCAAGAGCTTCGTTCCATTGTTCGAGAACGGAGTTTTAGTCATCTTGCCCAAAAGGCACGGTTTACAAGCATCAAATGATTCATAACCAAGTGATTACGAAAATCTATCTTTATGGAGTTTCTTCATGCTCTTTACACCGATATGACCTTAAGCAGCGTGCCACAAATAAGTTGCACTATCATTATTAACTTTGCATCTTTTGGCATCAATATTATGAATATGTGTATCACTACGATCGAGATCCAACAAATTATTTTCATTGGGTGTATGACCATCGAAGGTTTTATTCATGTAAGCAGAACAACAATTATTCTTTGACTTTAAATGAATAACCAGACATAATAAACATGATCAAATCATATTCATGTTCAAAGCAAACGCCAAATAACATTTATTTAGGTTTAACACTTATCTCGAAGGTATAGGGAGTGTGCGATGATGATCATATCAATCTTGGAACTACTTCCAACACTCATCGTCACTTCCCCTTCAACTAGTCTCTGTTTATTCTGTAACTCCTGTTTCGAGTTACTAATCTTAGCAACCGAACAAGTATCAAATACTCAGGGGCTACTATAAACACTAGTAAGGCACACATCAATAACATGTATATCAAATATACCCTTGTTCACTTTGCCATCCTTCTTATCCACCAAATATTCAGGGTATTTCTGCTTCCAGTGACCATTTCCTTTGCAGTGTAAACACTCAGTTTCAGGCTTTGGTCCAGCTTTGGGCTTCTTCGCGGGAGTGACAACTTGCTTGTCATTCTACTTTAAGTTCCCTTTACTTGAAACTATTGGTCTTGTCAATCATCAACACTTGATGCTCTTTCTTGATTTCTACCTTCGTTGATTTCAACATCACGAAGAGCTCGGGAATCGTTTTCGTCATCCCTTGCATACTATAGTTCATCACGAAGTTCTAGTAACTTAGTGATGGTGACTAGAGAATTCTGTCAATCACTATCTTAACTGGAAGATTAACTCCCACTTGATTCAAGCGATTGAAGTACCCAGACAATCTGAGCACATGCTCACTAGTTGAGCGATTCTCCTCCATCTTTAGCTATAGAACTTGTTGGAGATTTCCTATCTCTCAACTCGGGTATTTGCTTAAAATATTAACTTCAATTCCTGGAACATCTCATATGGTCCATGACGTTCAAAACGTCTTTGAAGTCCCGATTCTAAGCCGTTAAGCATGGTGCACTAAACTATCAAGTAGTCATCATATTGAGCTAGCCAAGCGTTCATAACGCCCGCATCGCTCCTGCAATAGGTCATCACCTAGCGGTGCATTAAGGACATAATTCTTACATGCAGCAATGAGGATAAACCTCGGATCACGGATCCAATCCGCATCATTGCTACTAACATTTTTAACACAATTTTCTCTAGGAACATATCAAAATAAACATATGAAAGTAACAACATGAGCTATTGTTCTACAACATAATTTGCAAAATACTACGGGACTAAGTTCATGATAAATTTAAGTTCAATTAATCATATTACTTAGAACTCCCACTTAGAGACATCTCTCTAGTCATCTAAGTGACCACGTGATCCAAATCAACTAAACCATAACCGATCACCACGTGAGATGGAGTAGTTTTCAATGGTGAACATCACTATGTTCATCATATCTACTATATGATTCACGCTCAACCTTTCGGTCTCCGTGTTCCGAGGCCATATCGCATATGCTAGGCTCGTCAAGTTTAACTCGAGTATTCTGCGTGTGCAAAACTGGCTTGCACCGTTGTAGATGGACGAGAGCTTATCACACCCGATCATCACGTGGTGTCCGGGCACTCTGAACTTTTGGCAACGGTGCATACTCGGGAGAACACTTCTTGATAATTTTAGTGAGAGATCATCTTAAAATGCTACCGTCAATCAAAGCAAGATAAGATGCATAAAGGATAAACATCACATGCAATCAATATAAGTGATATGATATGGCCATCATCATCTTGTGCTTGTGATCTCCATCTCCGAAGCACCATCATGATCACCATCATCACCGGCGCGACACCTTGATCTCCATCGTAGCATCATTGTCGTCTCGCCAACTATTACTTCTACGACTATCGCTACCGCTTAGTGATAAAGTAAAGCAATTACATGGCGTTTACATTTCATACAATAAGCGACAACCATATGGCTCTCGCCGCCGATTGCCGATAACTCGGTTACAAAACATGATCATCTCATACAATAAAATATAGCATCACGTCTTAACCATATCATATCACAACATGCCCTGCAAAAACAAGTTAGGCGTCCTCTACTTTGTTGTTGCAAGTTTTACGTGGCTGCTACGGGCTGAGCAAGAACCGTTCTTACCTCGCATCAAAACCACAGCGATAGTTTGTCAAGTTGGTGCTGTTTTAACCTTCGCAAGGACCGGACGTAGCCACACTCGGTTCAACTAAAGTGAGAGAGCAGACACCCGCCGGTCACCTTTAAGCAACGAGTGCTCGCAGCGGTGAAACCAGTCTCGCGTAAGCGTCACGCGTAATGTCGGTTCGGGCCGCTTCATCTCACAATACCGCTGAACCAAAGTATGACATTTGGTAAGCGGTATGACTTGTATCACCCACAACTCACTTGTGTTCTACTCGTGCATATAACATCAACGCATAAAACCTGGCTCGGATGCCTTTGTTGGGGAACGTAGTAATTTCAAAATTTCCTACGCACACGCAAGATCATGGTGATGCATAGCAACGAGAGGAGAGTGTGCCCACGCACCCTCATACACAAAGCGAAGCGTTATGACAACGCGGTTGATGTAGTTATACGTCTTCACGATCCGACCGATCCAAGTACCGAACGTCACGGCACCTCCGTGTTACGCACATCGTTCAGCTCGATGGCGATCCCGGACTCCGATCCGCAGCGTGTCGGGATGAGTTCCATCAGACGACGACGGCGTGGTGGCGATGATGATGCTCTACGGCGAGGGCTTCGCCTAAACTCGCGACGATCGACCGAGGTGGAATATGGTGGAGGGGCACCGCACACGGCTAAGGCGATTCGTAGATCAACTTGTGTGTTCTAGGGTGCCCCCTGCCCCTCATATATAAGAACAGCGAAGTGCGGCCGGCCCTAGGAGGAGGCGCGGAGGAGTCCTACTCCCACCGGGAGTAGGATTCCCCCCCTTTTTCCTAGTTGGATTAGGACTTGGGGGGAGGGAAAGAGAAAGGGGGCGCCGCCCTTCCTTGTCCTATTAGGACTAGGGGAGGAGGCGCGGCCTGCCCCGGCCGCCCTCTTCTTCTCCCTCATGGCCCACTAAGGCCCATTAACCCCCGGCGAATTCCCGTAACTCTCCGGTACTCCGAAAAATACCCGAATCACTCGGAACCTTTCCGAAGTCCGAATATAGTCGTCCAATATATCGATCTTTACATCTCGACCATTTGGAGACTCCTCGTCATGTCCCCGATCTCATCTGGGACTCCGAACTCCTTCGGTACATCAAAACTCATAAACTCATCATAAAACTGTCATCGTAACCTTAAGCGTGCGGACCCTACGGGTTCGAGAACTATGTAGACATGACCTAGAACTATTCTCGGTCAATAACCAATAGCGGAACCTGGATGCTCATATTGGCTCCTACATATTCTACGAAGATTGTCAGTGTCAAAACCGGCGGATCTCGGGTAGGGGGTCCCGAACTGTGCGTCTAGGCGAATGGTAACAGGAGACAAGGGACACGATGTTTTACCCAGGTTCGGGCCCTCTTGATGGAGGTAAAACCCTACGTCCTGCTCGATTGATATTGATATTGTGGATGTTTACAAGAGTGGATCTACCACGAGATCAAGGAGGCTAAACCCTAGAAGCTAGCCTATGGTATGATTGTAAGGGTTGTTGTTATTCTTCCGATCCCTACGGACTAGAGCCATCCGGTTTATATAGACACCGGAGAGGGCTAGGGTTACATAGAGTCGGTTACAATGGTAGGAGATCTACATATCCAGATCGCCAAGCTTGCCTTCCACGCCAAGGAAAGTCCCATCCGGACACGGGAGAAGTCTTCAATCTTGTATCTTCATAGTCTTGGAGTCCGGTCGATGATGATAGTCCGCAGATGATAGTTCGGTGATGATGGTAGTCCGCTATCCGGACACCCCTAATCCAGGACTCCTCGGTAGCCCTGAACCAGGCTTCAATGACGATAAGTCCGGCCCGTATGTTGCTTGGCATTGCAAGGCGGGTTCCTCCTCCGAATGATAGAAGATTGTGAACACCAGGATAGTGTCCGGATCTGCAAAATAAATTCCACATTCCCCCGTAGAGAGAATAGTAATATATACACAAGTTCAATCTGCTGACGTTTTTTGTGGCATGACGTCACACCACTACCAAGCCATTACTCAAATTGTTTTTTACTTTACCACCTTAGCGCATTTAGCAAAGCGGTTTCCTTGGCACGTCTTGTCGAGCGAGATCGTGTTTCCCTTAATCCGGGATTCTCATCAATACGGCGTGGGTAACCCAACCGCGCCATTGATGGTGACGCTTGGGAGATAAGCGAGTTTCACCGGGCGGTGGGGACGCGTAAGACTTCGCCCGCCCATATAAGGGATAAGGATTCACCTTCTCACCCTCGCCTTCTTCCTCCTTTGCTTATCCATCTCCGCTCGAGCTCCATTGCCCAAGTTCGCAAGATCTCGTCTCAACCTTCTCCGACCATGTCCGGGCGGGAGGTAAATGGTTGGCCTCCACCGTTAAGGAGGAGCACATCGCTAAGCGCTGGGCGCGGATACCTTTCCGGCGACATCGCGCACCGGCTGCCCGACGAGGGGCAGCTCATCCCCACCCCCAGGCCCCATGAGAGGGTCGTCTTTCTTCCCCACTTCCTCCGCGGACTGGGCTTTCCACTACATCCCTTTGTCCGGGGGCTCATGTTCTACTACGGCCTGGATTTCCATGATCTGGCGCCGAACTTCATCCTCAACATCTCGGCGTTTATCGTCGTGTGCGAGGCCTTCCTCTGCATCCAGCCCCACTTCGGCTTGTGGCTCAAGACCTTCAATGTCAAGCCGAAGGTAGTGAAGGGCACTCAAGCGGAGTGCGGAGGAGCCATGTTGGGCAAGATGCCCAATGTCCTTTGGTTCGAAGGGGCCTTCGTGGAATCCGTCAAGGGGTGGCAATCGGGGTGGTTCTATATCACCGAGCCGCGTGACCCTACATGGGCGGCGGCCCCCGAGTTTAGATCTGGTACCCCCACGCAGCTCACCTCCGGAAAGAGAAGGGCTTGTGGGGTAGTTCAAGGAGCCGACGGGACTCAAGCACGTATCCGAAGCTGGTGAAGAAGCTCAGCTGGTTAACGTGGTCCAAGTCATGCTCGCCCGCGGATACTCCCATGCCAAGAGGGCATTCAATCTGTGGGAGTTCGATCCGAAAGCACACAGCGCCGAAAGCGGGCTCTTGACACGACGTCTGAAAGGCGCTGGAAGGTGCTGTTCAAGGGCGCCGAAGCCCCGCATCCATGATCAAGATCACGGATTTCGCTCGCAGCGCCAGCCGACGAGGTAAGTGATTCTACCCCTTTACGGGACACTTGTTTTCATAGTTTGACTCTATCGGGTTTTAATTTCCCTTTTCCTTTGACAGATGGATGAGGAAGGCGGAGCAGATTACCGTCCGGCTCCTATGCCGAAAATCCGATGACGCCTCGTCTAGCGAGGCTGCTGGTTCCGCACCGCGTGGTGCTTGGAGAAGAAGGCCAAGAAGGAGGCCACGGGTGCTCGAAAGAGCTCCGTTTTCAGTGTCCGACGACTCAGGCGGACTCCTCCCGAAAATGAGGAGGAGGAAGAGGACTCTCTCGGAGGAGGAGGAGAGGAAGAGGAAGGCTTCCCAACAGGGGAGGCGAAGGGTCAAGAGGGAAGGACTATTCCCGGACAGCTCCGCCAACATCAACGTTGGCGAGGAAGAATGGCCTTCAAGGGCCGGGCCTCCGGCGAGATAGTAAGTATCCAGTTCTGAATGATTTATAATTTCTTTTCTGCGTCACATAGTGTCATTCTCGATGCCGCATGCTGCTCGTAGTCCGCCGGTGATGATCTCCCGCTTCATCGAGCAGGTCGTTGGCTCCGTCGGATGTAGACTCCATCCCGACCGCCTCCACCCCCGCGACACCGAGGACGCCGAGGTGGGATCCCAAGAAGGACCCATCGGGGAGGCTCGGGCGCCACAAGGCGTCCTCCGGACTTTGCGCGGACTCCACATCGAACCCGCAGTGGTTCCGAGTCGGCCGGCGCCCTCGAGCGAAGGGCAAGACCGCGGACGCCGGCGGCTTCCATCCAACCGAGGCGCCGAGCAATTTGTTGAGGCGCTGCAGAGCGCTTCCATCGAGGAAGAACACCGCATTATTATGAGTGTGGTGATCCAGAAGGTGCAGCTCGCCAAGAGCGGGCTGACCGAAGCTGGCATAGCCTTCTATCGGGCTTTGAGGTAAGAAGTTAAAATATGCAATGTAATACCGCATAGACAGTAGCCCTCGATGCTCGGTTCGGTGTTGGAAAGAAAAGCCGGACCGAGGATCTGAAAAAAAGATATACGTGAGGTTGCTAAAAATTATGTCAATATGGGTTGCGAGCTGCGCTCTTGACCTCTGCCAGACCGATCTGCGGAGGTCGGTGCATTGAAGCAGAGCTCGGCGGTCCGAGCAAGAGCTCGGCCGCGCCAGAAGCAGCTCGGGACAAAGAAGGTGAGTAACACCACTTTGAACTTGTACCTTCTGTAAAAGGATTTAGGTTGCAACAAAAATAACAAGGATAACATGGGTACTGCAGGGCCACGAACAAGGTGGCAGCCACGAAGGATGCCGTGTCTGTGACCCGAGCATAATCACGCGCCACGAAGCGGGCAGAGCGAGAAAAGCAGGAGGGCGGGTGGCGGTGGTTCAGCAAGAGCTCCGTGCTCTCATTGAAAAGCATGAGAGTTTGGGCGTGACTCAAAGACTCGAGAGTCCGAGCTTGCCTCCTCTCTCAAAAGTGCCAAAACCGCCAAGGCCGAGGTCCATAAGTCCTTCAGAGATTGAGTTGATGAGGAAGATAGCGGCGGGTAAGGCATTTTTCATGCAAAGCAAGCATGTGAATGTAAATTACGTGTTACTTACCCGAATTCGGAGCTCTCGAGGCGTTTGCAGATCTGCCTGGCGTGTCTCGATGTCGCCGCATTCTACCGAGCCGAGGAGGGAGCTCAGCGGAGAAGGTCTTCGGTCTCAATATCTTTGAGACCGCCATCCGGTGCCCCTAGCGACCAGTGAAGCGGTGGTCGAGCTTCCAAGGTGGCGAAAGCAGGCCATGAAGGGCCTCATAGTCCGGTGTGGCACGGAGAGGCCATGCACAGGAGCTACTTCGGCCTCGTGGCGACGGTTGGTGGATCGTGCCCCTCGGTGGAGGTTATCAAGCGCTCCTTTGTATTGAAGGTGCTCGTCGGGCCCTTGCCCGCGCAAAGGTGCATTGGGGCAAGCTGGATGGGAGAAGCTAATCAGCGACGCGCCACCGGCGGGCAAGGAACATCGTCGCCCGAAATGTACTATAAGATCGTCTTGACCGCAAGATTGCGGATGAGTGCCCCAGGATGTAATTATTGAGTAAATTCGCAATGTGTTATCACATGCGCTGAAAACTTTGTTCATATCGCTAAGCAACGCTTGTTAATTTAAAATATTACCTTTCATGCGGCCGTTTATTAAATCGAGAGATGGCAAGTCGTCGGCTTCAAGCCCCATGCCACAAGTGCTTTGGGGTGTTAGGGATAAACTTGAGCACTCTTGTTCCCATTTTGGGTCCATCTAGGAGGCGCTCAACACAACGAACAAGGCAACCGGACTTATAGTGCTTGAACACTCTCACTTAGCCATAGAATTCTATAATTTTAAATTTCGGTGAAGCCCCTAGTATTCGGAGGACCGAATTGGGCGCTATCACGCCTTCGTCGGACATAATCCGAACTTCGCTCGAGCGGCGAGGTCTTTAAGGACCGAAAGGACCTCTCGAATAGCGACCAGTCTCTCACCTTATCATGACAGTCAGTTTTAGCTTTCTCCATCGAGGCGTTAACCCGGCTCAACAGGCATAATCGCGATGGTTCTCCAGTGCTACCTTAGCCGATAGAGCGGAATGTAAGGTGCCAAACATGGGAGCCGCAAACCCAACTATTGACCCAAGACATGATTCGAGCCGATTCATATAATGTTATAAGTTCGGGTGCCGCACTTGTGAAAGTGTTAGGACTTTATCACACCATAATGCGGAGAGCATAAGCCCCTGGTGTATTTGGCCGTACCAAAATGTCTGGGTGCAACATGTAAGTAAATGAACATATATATATATAAGGTAATGCAATTATGGGCAAAAAGTGCTGCATTTTATTCGAGAAGATATGCTATGAGTGCGAAATGATACAAATAGTGCGGAAAGCAAGGGATTGGGCGAATTAAAGGCGTCTCCCTCCGTGGGTAGGCATGAGAATGTTTGTATTTAACAAATTTAATGCTCGTGATGGAGACCACCGAGTGTTAAATCGCGGCCTTTGTCCTTCCCTGGCTGTTGCATCATGAGTTGGCAGGGTCGCCACGGACGAGTTCTGTATAAAAAGAAAAATAAAATAAAAAGAGCGACACACTTGGGAGCCCTGGTGTGGTCGAACCGCTCTGGTCTGTTGTGGTTGTGCCTTTCCCCTATGCCCATGGTATCTCCAAGGCGTAATTATGTATCTTGAGAGTTTGTCTTACAATTTTGCGAGGGCTGGGGTTGAGGCCGCATTGCTATGCGTGCTTTCGGAGCGTGCTGTGGTCTTGGTTGATGTTGCTCGGGCGCGTTTGGTCGTGTCCGGTCGTTTAACGGCGGACTCGAATTGTCGTAAAAGGCTGCTCGTACCGCCGCGAGAGCATTGTATGTTCCTCCGTTCGGAGGGAGCGTTCCGTGTTTCCATTGACCGTGATGACTCCACGAGGGCTGGCATCTTGAGCTTAAGGTATGCATAATGCGGCACGCGTTGAATTTTACAAACGCGGTTCGTCCGAAAGCAGAGCGTGATAGCCGCATGAGCGGGACTATGTCGAAGGTTAACTCCTCGCCGGAAATTATCAGGGATCGAAAACCACTTCGGTGTATGGCGAGCTCGTACAATTAGCCTCGACACGGTATGGCGCCTTTGAAGGTTGTCTTTGTAGGTTTAATCCTTGAAGGGTCTATGCCCATCTTGCGCCTTGTATCCCGATAAAGCAGGTTAGAGCTCTGCCGCCGTCCATCGGGACTCGTGAGGTGAAATCCATCGGCGATTGGGTCTAAAACCAATGCGGCAAATCCGCCATGGCGGATCTTGGTCGGATGGTCTCTTCGATCGAAAGTGATCGGGCAAGAGGACCATGGGTTGAATTTTGGGGCGATGGCTCCATCGCGTATCGTCCTTTAGTGCGCGCGCTCCCTCTTGGGAATATCGTTGCGTATATCATGTTTACCGTCCGAACTTGAGGGGGAATCCCTTTTGTCCTCTGTTGTTCGGGGCGGGTCTCTTCCTCGTCATCATTGTGTAGCCCTTGTCCTTTATTTTGGCGATTAATTTGCACTGCTTGAATACCCAACAATCTCTGTTGGTATGGTTAGCTGGCTTTTCGGGGTTCCGTGTATTTGACAGAGCGGTCGAGTATTCGGTCCAAATTGGACGGGCCGGAGTAGTTCTTTGAATGGCTTCTTCCGTTGACCAGGCTTGGAGCCTCGGAATCCGGCGTTGATCGCCGTATCCTCATTCTTTATCGCCGTTAACGCGGCGTTTGTTTTTGTTTCGACGCAACCTGCCATTGCGGTCCTTGGTATCCGGACTGCCAGCGTTTTCTTTGAGGTTATTATTGCGAGCTAAGCTGACTATCCTCTCCCGCACAAAAGCGGGTCATGAGTGATGTGAGGGCTGCCATGGATTTCGGCTTCTCTGTCCTAGGTGCGGGCCAGCCACTCGCGGATGTTATGTTTGAAGGCAGCGAGGGCCTCTGCATCCGGACGGTCGGCGATTTGATTTTCTTTGTTAAGAACCGTGCCCGAAATTGCACGGCGATTAAATGCAGCTCTTTGGATTATGTGGCTTAGGTCATCTGCGTCCGGTGGTCGCTTTATCGTGCCACGAAGTTGTCGAGGAATGCGGCTTCCGGTCTTCCTAACATCAATTGACTCTGCGGGAGGCTGTTAAGCCAATGCCGAGCTGGTCCTTTAAGCTTGAGCGGGAGATATTTGATGGCGTGAAGATCGTCGCCCGGGCCATGTGTATATGGAGAAGATAATCCTCAATCCAAACCGCGGGGTCTTTGTGCCATCATAGGATTCGATGTTAACGGGTTTAAACCCTTGAGGATTTGATGATCCATTACTTCGTCGGTGAAGCATAGTGGGTGTTGGCGCCTCAGTATTGAGCAATATCGCGGCGTAGCTCGAGAGGCGTTATCTGCTGTGTTCGCCCGGCGGAGTAGTTATATCCGCGCGACGAAGATTCGTCGTGGGTCTTGGGGCATACGTGATCCATAGATAGATCTGGATTGTCTTGCCTTGTCCTCCAATATATCCCATAAGTCCGTAGCGTTCCCCGTGGCTTCATGCTTTTTGAGCGATGCCGGGTGCGGTTTTAGTGGAGGGCTTGCGCGCCTCTCTGTCGCGGCCATGAGGTGGCGGTCTGCCGTGACAATGCGCTGGTGATGCAGGTTTGTATGCCTCCTCCTCTAATCGGGGAGCAACTTGCGTTTTGGGTAACTTTGGGAGGGCGTTCGAGTTCATACTCTTGACGCGAGGACCTCGGTCCATCTGTCGCCGATGGGTCTTGATTAGCTTGAAGTGCTGCTTTTTCTTTAGGCTGTTTGCCGTGGCCATTAACTGCGTCTGAAACGCTCTTGTTCGATGGGATCCTCGAGCACAGCCAATTACGTGCGTCGTCGAGGCTTGCCTCGTCTCCGGAGGGAGGTAAGTAATTGTCATCCTCGACATCTTAAATCGCCGCCCTCTCGTGAGGGCTGGCTTCAGCCTCCTCCTATTTGGATCGTCTTTGGAGGAGTTGTCTTCGCACTTTACGGGGTGTTATTATCTCACGTGCGGAATCTCCATTCTTGCCGTGGCGGGATTTAGAGCGGCGCCTTGGCGTCGGCGCTTGGGCTGTTCTTTAAGGAATCGCCTCCGCCGCTTCTTTTGCCGTACCCATCTTTTGGGGTGTCCACCATGTATATGTCATATGACGAGGTGGTCTTCCGGTGTCTGTAGGCCTTGGTTCTTGAAGTCTCCGGCATCGTCGTCCATACCGTCGATGTCTTGAGTCGTAGTCGAATCACGTCCGTTAAATAAATCGGCGGTGGCTCTGAAGTGGGTGGTGTGTGGGCTCTGAATTTCTTCGTCGTCCGCGTCCCAACCGTCTGGCCGTAGTTCGGCGAGGCTCTCGATAGCGAGAGATGCTTGATGAATTTATGATATCGCCGAAGGGCGAGTCTTGAAAGATGTCCGCAGCGGTGAATTCCATGATCGGCGCCCAATCGGATTCGACGGGCGGTAGCGCAGGAGGTTGAGTCGGCGCAGAGTCCGCACGGGAGTCGCGAGCTTTATGCGGGACAAGGTAAGTGTTTGGCTCCATCGCCGAGAAGTTTCCACTCGGCGGTGTCGACCATCCGTCCTCGATCTGAGCGATCGGCTCCGGACTATGGGTCGGGCGGATTCGTAGCGCCCCCAAGGTGCTGTCCGTGGCGAGTTAGGTCATGCCCATCGTGACAGCGGCGCACGCTTCGGTATGGCTCGAGATCCATCGAAGATCAAGTCCCGCAGATATCGGTCGTGAAGTTTAGGCTTCAAACCTGACTGACGGCCGGGCGTAGCTTCGATCTGCTCCAGATGGCCAAGTGAGTTGGCCCTTGATCTGAAGGCCGCCGAATCTGAAGATCTGTCCGGGGAGAAAAGTCTCACCCAGGACTGCGTCGTTGTTGATTGAAGAGGCCATCAAGCCTATCGGTGACGACACAAAGGAACTCTCAATGAAAGCACCAATGTCGGTGTCAAAACCGGCGGATCTCGGGTAGGGGGTCCCGAACTGTGCGTCTAGGCGGATGGTAACAGGAGACAAGGGACACGATGTTTTACGAGTTGGGCCCTCTTGATGGAGGTAAAACCCTACGTCCTGCTCGATTGATATTGATATTGTGGATGTTTACAAGAGTGGATCTACCACGAGATCAAGGAGGCTAAACCCTAGAAGCTAGCCTATGGTATGATTGTAAGGGTTGTTGTTATTCTTCCAGTCCTACGAACTAGAGCCATCCGGTTTATATAGACACCGGAGAGGGCTAGGGTTACATAGAGTCGGTTACAATGGTAGGAGATCTACATATCCGTATCGCCAAGCTTGCCTTCCATGCCAAGGAAAGTCCCATCCGGACACGGGGAGAAGTCTTCAATCTTGTATCTTCATAGTCTTGGAGTCCGGTCGATGATGATAGTCCGGCAGATGATAGTTCGGCTGATGATGGTAGTCCGGCTATCCGGACACCCCTAATCCAGGACTCCCTCAAAGATCTTTATCGGTCAAACCGCATAACAACATACGTTGTTCCCTTTGTCATCGGTATGTTACTTGCCCGAGATTCGATCGTCGGTATCAATACCTAGTTCAATCTAAATTCTTGGCAAGTCTCTTTACTCGATACGTAATGCATCATTCCATAACTAACTCATTAGCTACATTGCTTGCAAGGCTTATAGTGATGTGCATTACCGAGAGGGCCCAGAGATACCTCTCCGACAATCGGAGTGACAAAACCTAATCTCAAATCGCCAACCCAACAAGTACCTTTGGAGACACCTGTAGTACTCCTTTATAATCACCCGATTCGTTGTGACGTTTGGTAGCACCAAAGTGTTCCTCCGTAAGCAGGAGTTGCATAATCTCATAGTTACAGGAACATATATAAGTCATGAAGAAAGCAATAGCAATGTACTAAACGGTCAAGTGCTAGGCTAACGGAATGGGTCATGTCAATCACATCATTCTCCTAACGATGTGATCCCATTAATCAAATGACAACACATGTCTATGGTTAGGAAACATAACCATCTTTGATTAATGAGCTAGTCAAGTAGAGGCATACTAGTGACACTCTGTTTGTCTATGTATTCACACATGTATTATGTTTCCGGTTAATACAATTCTAGCATGAATAATAAACATTTATCATGAAATAAGGAAATATATAATAACTTTATTATTGCCTCTAGGGCACATTTCCTTCAAAAATATCTTACATAAGTCAACATTCATGTGACTATGCATCTCAGCAGAGTAAATATTTACTTCTGAACTAAAGACAAGAATAGGAAAAAGCGATCGGCGTTGCTCACAACAAAGGCGCCCCACTCAAAAATATCAAATGCATGTCTTACAGCTAACATCAATCAGCAAAAATTGACAAGGTTTTCCAATTCCAATATATTAAACTAATGTCAACTTTGACAAGCTTTTCCCATTCAAAATATGTAATGCCTATGATTGTGGAACGGGCAGGGTTTGTCATCAGTTTGTCATCTGATAGTCCGGTGGCTCAAGGTGACGACGAATGATTAGAGAACCATTCGATGCATTGTGCATGATGAAGTATTATTATGGAGGACATGAACCATCTGAACATTTTGTGAAGTTCCACTAAAATCAAGCTGAGCATCCCTGTGGATTTCGTATTTATATGCTGCCAGAAAATAAAGACACATCAGCACACACATGAATATTGGCCCCAGTGTCAACCCACCAATCGATGGACTAACAAACTGAAAGTACGGTAAATAGATTACCACACCCAGATGCCCCATCATTGTTGCTTAGAGTGACATTGACAGACTTGGAGTCCTGTCCTGGCTTCTTGGTACTTGTTTGGGCACTTATTTGCCCAGTGTTCCTCCGAACCACAAGTAAAGCAGCCATCTCTGCAGACTAGTCATGTCACCAGCGTCTACTAATACTCTGTAAAGCTTCTCGATCATTCCTTGTGTAATGTAGCGCAAACAATGACTGCTTCTTTCTGCAAAGTGGTAAGACCAACTGGACCCACTAATGCAGCAGTTTGCCTTATACACACTGGCTCCTTTTGTGCAATTCAACTAAAATCAAAGTCGGAATAAAACCGAGCTTTAATTTTGATATCCCTATAAGCAACAAAAGGTATAAGGGAAACAATTACTGAGAAATAACGGTTGATGACTTGTACTCCCAGAAGAAAAACATCTACTGATCTACCTTATCTTAATGGGAAACAAAGCAGGAGAGTAGCAATTCTCAATCAGTGTGATTCATTCATATTAACTGAGACATTATCTTAACAATGCCTTGTTTCAACATGTATAAAGAATGACAAAGCAGAAAAGTATCATTCCTAAAACAATGCGACTGATTCATTTTAACAACGACATTATCTTAACAATACATTGGTTAAACATGTAGAAAGAACTACAAAGCAGGATAGTACCATTTGTAAAACACTCAGAATCGATATATAATAACGAGACATTATCTGAACAATACATTTCTTAAACATGTACTCCGGCCAATCCCTAACAGAAATGGTACTCCCGCCGATCCCTAACAAGTGTTGCAGTTTTGAACTAAAATTCTGTAGTTAATTCTGAGGAAAGTAGGTATTGACCTTTCAAGACCAAGATTTGAAACAACCCCTGAGGTGGATCTAAAAGAGATCTCAAAACATATATGGAAATCCGGTCTCATTTTGTGCAGTTCCACCAAAATTAAGCGAAGCAAAATGTCGCAATAGCAACAAGTTGAATAGATATACCTATTTTAACAGAGGAAAAAAAGAATCAATTGCTGGCCAATAAAGGAGGATGAAACATGCGGCCACAAAAATGGTAATCCCGCCAATCCCTAACAAGTGTTGCAGTTTTGAAATAAGATTCAGAGTTAATTTCGAGAGTTGCATTGCTTAATTTTACCAAATGACATTAGATGAACAAAAGCATAAACAGTTCGAGGAGAGTGGGCTAACAACAACATGTGCTTCCATCTACTTATAAAGGGGGTGATGCAGAGTTTGTTGTAACAAAGCAACAAGCATAATGTCTGGGTTGGTCCCATTTTTGTTCACTACTTAATGGGAAAAGACAGCAATACAATAGCTTCAATTCAACATTTGTTTAAAACAATACCAATACAAGTAGCACAGCATCTCAAAACACACTGCACGATCATGTGGATGAAGGCAAGTACCAACCTGTCATGACGCACACAAGATCACGTACGGATTTGCCAACACGAATAGGAAACAATCTCGTTTTGTGCAGTTACTCTGAAATCAAGTAAAGTCACCGGTGAGACATTTAAGTTTGCTATAGCAACAAGTTGAATAGATATCCCTGATTTAACAGAGGCAAAAAAGGAAACAATTACTGCCAATAAAGGAGGATGAAACATGCAGCCACAAAAAGAAGCATCTACCTTATCTTGATGGAAAACAAAGTATAGGACAATAGCATTTCTAAAACGGTTGCATTGATTCATATTAACAGAGAAATTCTCTTAAAATAGTTCAGTAGTTAATTCTGAGAGTGGCATTGCTTAAAATACAATAGCTTCAATTCAACATTTATTTAAAACAGTACCAATACAAGTAGCACAACATCTCAAAACACACTGCTCGATCATGTGGATGGGACATGGGACATGCCAGCACCATGTGCGTCCACACGTATAAATGGGTGATGCAGAGTATGCAGCCAAGCAACATATCTGTGTTGGTCCCATATTTGTTCTCTTTGAAACTTTTTCCGATGTGAGGGCAGCAAATCTAGTCCTGCACAAACTACCCGACCCCCTGGTTTCTTTCCCTTTTCAACAAAGAGTTCGGTTCCTTACAGATGCGTGTACTGGGTTACCCCCTTTTTTCCTTTTCGACCAACAAAGCGGCTGGATAGCTAGTCTATACTACTTTCCCTCCCTCCTTTCCTCATTGAACCACGTCCTAGATTCATGCTCCACCCCACCGCACCCTTCTTTCCTCTTTGAACCAACACCTAGATTCAACTACAGAATCGAAAAAGATCAGCATGCAGCTAGACCAATGACGGTTTCAAAGAAACTTATACCTTAGGGTCATCGAGATGTGGCAAGGCGTGCGGCGGGAGGTCGGATCTGCCCACACTACGTGCGGCAGCAAGGAAGAAGGGGTCGGTGGCCCTCCCGCACAGGCGCTGGGTGAAAGAGAAAAGCGTAGCCGGCAGTGGATTGCCTCCCTTGCCGAAGGTGATAGAGTGAACGCTGCACCTCCTCCCCTTCCCGGTGTGACGGGATCCGGACGCCTCCTTCGCCAGATGTCTGTGAGGGGGGTGAGAGAGACAGAGGCCACAACGCAGTCTTGTTTAGATCCGGTGAAGAGGGTGAGAGACAGTGAATATAGCAAACCCTAGCAAAGGAACGCTGAGCCTCCATCGTGTATATATATATGTAGTGCGGCGAGAGTGTGGAGAGTGCAAACCCTAGCGAACAAGCGCTGAGGCTCCAGCTTATATATATACTGTAGTACGGACTGAGCTCCGGTGCCTTAACTACACCTGCTTTTGGCTGTATGACAGGTGGGCCAGCCACATTTTGGGCCCACCTGTCATAAACCCAAAGGCAGGTGCACTAAAGTCAATGAAGCTGCGTCCATATAGTACTCGTGTATACGACTAATATATAGTGGAGTGGTTTTCTTATTCTCTGCATAACAATCGTTTTAAATTGTGGAAGTATGAAACGAAACTCTTTATTTAATGTACCAGTGAAGAAAACTACTACTCCCTCTGTTCCTAAATATTTGTCTTTCTAGAGATTTCAACAAATGACTACATACGGAGTAAATGAGTGAATCTACACTGTAAAATATGTCTATATACATCCGTATGTGGTAGTCCATTCAAACCACTTGAAAGACAAATATTTAGGAACGGAGGGAGTACTTCTGATGAACTAACGATCCACGCGTCCTGGTCGCACTTCCTGTCCTTCACATGCGGTACACTACCCTCCCTTAATTGAACAACCACACATGCGCCAAATTATCGGAAACGTGTGAGAGAGTGTACAAATAAAGAATTTTAATTTCAATTATCGGAAAGGTTTGAGAGTATGTACAATTTGCCCTCTCTAATAATTATGGTTTGTTGTGTTCGGCCTAAACTTGGTTAAACTTTACAAAGTTTGACTTCAGTCAAATCTAATATGCGGAGTAAATAAAAATGGAGGGCTACTACGTCCATCCGGGTTTTTAGTCCACACCATTTTTTTTAATCAAAGTTAATAGCTGGACAAATAAAATTACAGGGGAGCTCGAGACAAAGTTGTGAGAAGGCTTAGAAAACAATACAAAACTTATGCTCTTAGTACCAATGTCGATCCTTCTTCGAGGAAACATTTGGTTCATAGCCAATTGTGTGATAAATTGCACCAACGTGCGACTGCGTCTCCAACGCAACCAAGGTGAACTGACGAAAGATATCATCTTTGTGGGTAACAAGCAAAGAGCACTGATGGAAGATAGCTTGTTTTTCATTGAAAATTGATCAGCTTCACCAGCCGACGCAACCATGAGAATCGATAGGTCATCATGGTGATGCATCATCCATTTGGCATCAAGTTTGGGTGAGGCACCTATGAAGTTCGATAAATCCTCACTGTGGTCTGTTTCTTCTCAGTAGTCAAGCTCGAGGAAGGAAGAACCACGTGGCAGAGGACAGTGAGGCGGAACAACAATGGCCATCGAATTTTGTGCAGTTCCACTAAAATTGAGGAAGACATGCCTGGGTATGGAGATACGCATCGCTGTTTCCAAAAATATAAAAAAGGGATATAGTGTTGTTACTTTGTTTTACAAGATTAACAACGACATCTCAATTGTCAATAAGAATTGTGAAAAGTACACCAACAAACAGAAGCATCATGATTATCTTGATGGGAACTAAACCAGGATACCCGAGAAAAAAAGCATTTATTCATTTAACCAGTGATAGTATTAGATTAGCAGCAGCAATAGGAGCATATGGACAATGACCGCACAACCACCATGTACTTTTTGTAGAAACAAAATGCATACCTTCACCGAGGAATAAATCAAGACAACTTTTCGAGTGTCATTTCCTCTATAATAGTACGTGATATTGGACCAGCCAACGAACCCTAGCTACTATACATGGGGAGCTGGGGAGTAGTCACACAGAAGAAAACCCGCATGCAGCGACCTGGGGAGTTGGACCAGTACAAGAAGTTATACCTCAGGTGGGCGAGATGTCTCTTAGGCGGGCGGGCAGGATCTGCCCACACGACGGCAGCGAACAAGGGTGCGGAGGACCTTCGTCCGCGCCAGCGCCGGCTCCGAGAGGATGGTGTGCATCGGCTTCCTCCATCGTCGACGGCGACAACGTCAACGCTGCACCTCCTCACCTCCCGCAGCGGACGGGATTTGGCCGGATATGTGACCTCCGGTGAGGAGAGAGATAGTGTGGACACTGTCATCTTGTTTTGATATGGAGAGGGTGAGAGAGCGAGACGCGAGAAACTCTATCAAACAAGAGGCTATAATGGAGTAAAACAATCTCTCCATAGTAGTGGTTTTAAATAGAATACGCGTGTTCCCTGAAAAAAGAAACGAAAACTGGCGGACAATTTTTTAACGTACCAAGAAAGAAAACTCGATCAAAAACACGCCCCCGCTTCTAGGTCGTGAGAGTCGTCGCGCACACACACATAGACATAGACATGCATATCCGTGTTTACGTAAAGTTCCATTTCCATCTTCATCTCCAATCATATTTGTCCAACTGGCACATTATTTACGTTGTTAATTATATACGCGGCAATATTAACGTACAACATCTCTTGTTTGCGGGCATCCGGAGCGCTGCCACGGCCGCTCCTGACCAACCCGAACCCTCTTCATCACCCGCGCGTGCTTCCCACCTGAAACGGTCAGTACCGCATTCATGCTCGGCCAGAGCGGACGCGACCTCTCACTGGCACCGGCATTGAAGCGGCGCTCCGGCCGAGAGAGCGTCGCCCGCGCCGCTTCCTGGTGCACGCGTCTGCTTCGCGTTCAAAGGTCGCAATAGCCGGCCACAACATGCATGTAAAAAGTTCTTGGGAGTCCGTACAGCTAGCTGTCCTCCCCAACTCGTCAATCTCTTCCAAAGAGTCCTAGTACTCCATGGCGCGATCCATCGACAAGCAAAAGGGAAAGTTATCGTACACTCGGTTTGCGGTGAGTGGCATGCCGAGCGACCGTGTGGGGTCGAGCCGTGGAGGAGGGTGAGACACGAACGCGACAGACGTGATTTAAACGTTGGTTTTGCTCGATGGCGCGATCCAACAAAACGAAACGTTGGTTTCTCTCTGTTTCCATTTTTTCTCCGGAAAAACGGAAACTTTCCACTCCATTTTCATTCCTACTCCAAGGTTGCCCTGTTAGAACATTCCGTCAAATACAAAGGAAAACTAACACGCATGCTGATGCATCTCAATGATTCACAGATCATAGCCAATATTTACTTCACAACTAAAGACAAAAGTTGTGAGAGCGTGTACAAAAGAAAAACTACTGATGGGGTCACTACGACTTAAACCCTAAACCCTAGACATGATTTAATTTCCTGGCCAGGTAGAACCTGTCGAAGGAAAGACGGCTGGCACCCTCGGATCATATGATGCTTTTGTGCAGTTCCACTAAAATCGAGCTGAGCATCCTTGATGGCAAAGATATTGAAGACGTGTGATTAGAATAATAGTACTAGCACTAGTTCATGAGACATAAACTCATCACAAGTAGAAGCCGGTAGAAGTAGAGAAAGATCGACATGGAGATGGAGCTACGCGGGGAGCTGCGGCAGTGGAGCAAGCCGGCTCCAAAAGGAAGATGGACTACCTAGGACGTCGGGCTGTAGCTAGAAGGGCGGTTGGGACGCGGCATCGGCCCATACCGCGGTGACCCCCGATTGGGACGCACCGACTATGGATTTTCTCCCTCGCCGATGTCGACCGCGTCTATGCAGAATATTGTTCCCTTCCCCCGGCTGCGGGATCAGGCCAGATATGTGACCAGCGGTGTGGCCACCGTCGTTCTATGCTTGTGAATAGAGCAACCCAAGCAAGCAGGCTTGTAGCTTAGGATCCTGCTAGTGTATATATAGTGGTTTTCTTTTTCTCTCCATATCAACCATTTTATATTGTGTACGTGTCGTTGAAGAGTGAAATGATGGTTGCTTCTTTCGGCTAACTTACTGTGTGATTTGACTGCTCCTTTAGTGGCCCCTACACGTACTCCCCCTACATGTATGCAACAGTCACACGTACACATGGACGCAAAAACGTGCGCGACGCCCTAATGCATGCATGTCCGAGCACACGGAGGAACACACACGGTCACGCTCAAGTGCTCAACCTACACGTGCATGCACACACATGCTCAGCCAGGGTGAGCTAGTGACCATATAATCACCGAAAAATGTATATATTGAGCACAATGAGCGTATTATGAAGTCCACTGACCGTATTTTTACAAATATACAGTGACAGACAGTGTATTTATCTCGTTTGAAATTAAGCCATATTAACGAGAGAGGAGGCAGTATGGACTAGCATTACTTTGTTGTGTCCCGTCAACTTGCCGAACGAGGAGAAGTTTGCAGGACGGGAGAAGCTTGCGCGCGATGGCTCGCAGGACAAGGAGAAACTTTTGACTAATGCAAGCTGTCCTTTGCTCAGGCGGTGGACGTGCAACAGTTAATTCGGTGTCAGATTGCCAGAATCATACACTATACTAGTACTATTATTGTTGCACTTCCCGAAGAGGCGAACAGCCAGGCGCAAGGTTTACTAGTATTAGTACTACTACTATAGTCTATAGAGGTACTATACTAGTACTATGAACCGGATGGAGGAGCGTCTGCACTCTTATTATATTTTTAAAATGTGATAAAGCAATCTTCAACACATTTGGTTCTCTTCGAGGGTTCTCGCATGTGATAATGGAAGTTGATTGCATGGAACACTTTGAATGTGGCCGAGAGCTGGCTTGATGAAACACCTCGCTTCCTACTTCTTTTTTTGCGGGGTACCTCGCTTCCTAGTGACCAGTGTCTTGGCTGATCGTCCTAAGAATGCTTATATATGAATAAAGCTCTCTCATTTACCCACAAAAAAGATTAAGTCATATTAACCGGAAAGGAGGGAGTATGGACTAGCACTACTTGTTGGTGTGTCCCGTCAACTCGCAGAACGAGGAGAAGCTTGCAGGACAAGGTGAAGCTCGCTTACGCCTTTTGACTAATGCAACGTACCCTCACCCAGGCGGTGGACATGCATCAGTTCATTCTATGTCAGATTGCGAGAGGCATACACTGTAGTACCGAACATGCGGAGTACCATCATTGTTCGACTTCACGAAGAGGTGAAGAGCCAAGCGCTAGGTTTAGTAGTACGAGTAGTACTACTACTAGAGACCGCATGGTGGAGCCTCTGTACTCTTGTTTTTCTTAATCTCTAATAAAGTACACATTTATTCCGGAGAAGGGCGGAAAACGGCAACCCAACATGTAATGATGATATCGATCAACCATGCTCGGATATATCTTGGCCTCCGTGCGAGCCCGTCTATGTGTTCTTGCTCCTCGTCTCTCTCAAGGAACGGCGGGTTGGCCATTTTGCCATCAATTGAGATCGGTTTGCTCACACTCCGGTCCCACATGTCAGTGATATGCCAAGAGGAGGTGCGTTGACCGATGGCCAGACGCTGCATTTAGTTTTGCACCTTCATACTACTCCTCCCTCCGTCCACAGTTTATGTAGCGCTTCATTATGATGCATTTCTCTCAATGCATTTCCACCACCAGAGAGACTTTAGATGCATTTGGTTTAATGCTCAATTAATTAGGGCATGGTAACCGCAATTTTCTCTCGATGTAGTACTACGGAGTGGAGTAAGTGCATGCATGTGTGTACCCGGGGTGGAAGCACTGCATGCATGTGTGTACGCATTATTTCCTCTAGTAATAGACGCCGTGCTATAACTACCAATGCTATTTTTCAGGCCCATCGCTAGTCGCCTTGGTCCCAGAGATTTTTTCTCTTTTTCTGAAGCGCGCTCTGTAAACAGTGACGGATGGAGTAGTATGAGCGGATTCAAAGAAGAGCGTATTGATGGTTGCTTCTTCCGAGCAACTTACAGTGGGAAAGGTGGGGCTTATGATTTGACTACTCATTACTCACTATTAATGTGGCGCAACGACTGGTCTGAGTCTCCCATGCGGCTGTGCACTACCCCCTCGGTTCTTAAATATACTCCGGAGTATTTATCTTTCTAGAGATTTCAACGAGTGACTACTCAAATATTTGTCTTTTTAGAGATTCAAATGGAATACTACATACAGATGTATATAGACATATTTTAGAGTGTAGATTCACTCATTTTGCTCCGTATGTAGTCACTTGTTGAAATCTCTAGAAAGACAAATATTTGGGAACGGAGGGAGTACACATACGAAGCAAAATGAGTGAATCTACACTCTAAAACATGCCCATTTGAAATTAGTAAAAAGACAAATATTTAGGAACGAAGGAGTATAATTTTGTGCATGGCACATGGACCCGGATGCCGAAAGAGGCTTCTGGCAATGCTATCAAGCTTCCAACATTTGTTTACATAATTGACGTACTATACAAATAATTTTCCATCAACATGAAATTGTACAATGGTGTGAGCTTTCAGCTTTTGTTCCGTGTGTCTTGCCATCGATGCTCTTTCGGAAACAATAAAAAACTAACTTCATTGCTAATCAGAGCTAATATTTACATCACAACTGAAGACAAAGTTGTGAGAAGGTGTTAAATTAAAATTGATCCATGCTTTCATTGGCAGCAACGTCCCCCCAACTCTATCTAAATCAACAAGGCATGTTGGAGAAAAAAGTAGCTGTCTAGAGCATGCAACATTCCGATCATTTTGTGCAGTTCCACTAAAATAGAGCTGAGCGTCCCTGTTCCAAAGATATTAAGTGTGATTACGATAATAGAGGACTGCTGATGAAACAATAAAAACATAAATAGAAGCCGGTCACCTTTGCAGTCTCTCTTAAGACTAACTAGTTGGAGAAGATTAGGCTCGGAGTTGGATGAGGAGGATAGAGCAAAACCAATCTCCCTTTGTGCAGTCGCAATGAAATGTAGAGACGTTGTTCGTGTGACATTTTAGAACTGCACAAAACACTCTTAAGAAAAAAGTGATTTGTGCAGTTCACCAAAAGGTCGCAATAGCAACGAGGTGAAATGGATAGCCCTGTTTGCAAAAAAGAGGTAGAAAGGAAACAATTACTGGCCAATAACAGTTGATGACACATGCGATGACAAAAAAGAAGCATATTCCTTGTCCTAAGGGAAGATAACAACACAGTTGTGTTTGTCTAAAACAGAGACGAGATTGCAGTATGGAAAGTACGCCGGACGAGCTACGTTTTGGGCAAAGAACTATGGAAGATACACATGCAGCGACGTGGGAAGACGGGCAGTGGAACAAGGCCGAAGGGGATACCTGGAGGTCGTCGGGATGTAACTATGTGAGCGGCGGCAGGCGGAATCTTCCCATACTGCGGCAGTGAGTAGGTGGTGTAGGCCCTACCACGCCGGAGCTTGGTGAGAGAGAACGGCGTGTACCGCAGATCGGGACATGCTGCCTCGGCGCCATCGAACGGAGAAACGATGCACATCCTCCCTTTCCGCCGGCGGACGGGATGCGGCCGGATCAGTGACCAACGGCGAGAGAGAGAGAGAGAGAGGCCACCGCAGCCTTGTGTGAGATACTCTGAAGAGAGACAAACCAGGCAGGCAGGCTCCATTGTATATAGTGGAGCGGACTACCTTTTTCTCCATAAAAATCGTTTTATATTCTGTGTACGTGCCATTGAGTGGTATAACTTTATTTAAAAATAACGCGCCAACGCATCAAGTCGAACTTTGTTTCGTGCACGCGTGGTACACGACCTCCATAGGTAAACAACCGCTACACGCGTTCAAATTAGCACGTGGGCTGCCATTTCGTATAGAAATGAGCTCCACCGTGTACCCGCGTGGGTGTGGCTGGGCACGAAGCGTGAGTACGTGCACGGTGCACCTATTCTCTTCTTGTATACGTACACCACCTACGTGGGGTTGTGTGAGAGAGATACAAACGTAGAGAGATATAGTGTGTGGGTTCGTGAGAGTTTTTTTGGGGGGGTGGGGTCAATCAAAAATGTAACATATGCAATGTGTGTGAAATAGAGTCCTGGATATATCATATATATAGAGGGGGCGATCCACGAGAAGAGAGTGGAGGTATCATCGGCTTGAGGTGTCCATAGAATCGAAGAGAGGGATGATGTGTGTGTGTGTGTGCGTGATCAATAAAGAGTGTCATCGATTTGTGTGTGCCACGTCAAAGATATAGAGTGGCTGGCCTACTGGAACGTGAGAGGGGACAGGTGCAGTTTGTCTCTGTTGCATGGATACCTACCTACAGCGTTGGACTACCGGTGTGTGTGTGGGGGGTGGGGGTGGGGAAGGGAGGCCTAATTAACTATAGAGGTACAATGGCTGGTATATGTGTGGAGGAGGAGAGAGGCCTACCTCATGTATTAAGGGAGATCGATCGGCATCCATGCATATGTGTAGGAGAGGAATAAGGTTGGGAGAAAGACAGAGCTAGAGTGTTGGAGGGGGTGGTAGTGGAGTTGCTTCTAACAAATGGTGGGATAGGCTTGCTAGATAACCGGAGGGCACGCCTGCAATACCAATAAGAGAGGGGATGGCTGCCTGTCTGCACGTGCGTGTGAGAGACGGGTCAGAGGCATGCACGAATGATGGGGGGCGATATGGCTGTGGTAACGGACATAACTACATAGGAAGATCAATCGTCCTTTGTCAGAGAAAGGAGAGACATAACTTGTGAGGTACATCGATCGATGGGGGGGGGGAATAGTTAAAGTCGACCTAGGTATATGTTGGGAGATCGATCGGTATACATGCATGTGTCTGTTAGAAGCAAATGAGGCACGGGGAGAAGGATAGAGAGAGAGAGGGATGCATCTAGGAGGTGGTGCGAGAGTCATACTATATCGAGGGGGGAGAAGTGTGCGAGTACGAGATCGATGAAAAGAGTGGTGGGAGTGAGGCATGGACGGTGATAAGAGAAGAGGGGAGGCTTGTGTTTTGTGCTAGGCACACCTGGCTAGAGAGGCATATCGATCGATGTGTGCCGTAAAGAAGGAGATGGGGGGCCTACACACACCATGGGTGAACGACCTAAAGTGAAAAGACGAATTTGCGCGATGGAGCTAGAGAATGCTGAGGGAGGGTGAGAGGGATGCGGGCGTCTGCATGCACGGGAGAAAGTTAGCGCTAGCTAGCTACAAAGATAATAGGATTGTGTGGGTGTAAAAGACGAATAGAGATCATACTTCATTATAAAAAGTGAATTCGGATATTTGAAGAATTTATCATAGTGTTTTAAACAGACGCATGTGTGAATATATATAACGGTGATACACATGGTGTGGTTATGAACATGTTATGCTACATATAATATATTTTATCTCTACTCTTATAAAAAACGGAGTTGTTGATGATGGTGCCATCCTGCAATATAGGCCGCCCGATTTATATCTGATGAATAGGAAGGAAACTATGGCAATTTTGAAAAAAGATACCCACACCCCTCTCCATATTTGCAAATTAGGCCTCCCCTTGATCATGTTGATGTTCTGTGGAATGCATGGGCATCTTGCTAGTACTACGTAGAACATACAGAACATTGATCATAATTTGGGCTAATGTGTGGCTTTTGCAGCTCAGGTCTAAATACTTGTCATAATGTAGGGGGCGGGGCACTATACTATGTGTGATAAACACGGTGTACACGTATGGAACATGGTTTAGATTATGAATATATAGTTAGCACATCAAATGTACTATTATTTGGAATCAACATCAAGTGTATTCAAAAAATAGAATTCGAGTTCATGTAGTACACATAGTTCATATCTATCTCTATAGTAATCATGTGGTGTGTTATTAAGGTAATACACGAATGATGGTTGAAGTTGGCAACAATCATGATTGTAGATTGTTATTGAAATAGAGAAACGAGTTCAATTTCAGTTCGAATTGCAGCGGTAGCATAGACATTTGGAATGTACTAAAATGTTGGTATGAGTAGGTTACATGCATTATACAGCAAGCGAAAAAATTTAATTGGACATAACATGGATTCATACTACCGAATAGCATTTAATTGCACTAAATTATTGGTATGAGTAGCTTTAAATAGCTTTTTATAGTAAAACCGGGCAAGACTCTCTCTTTGTGTGGTGTGAATAGTTTTATTTTTTTCGTTTTCTTTTTGGTTGAGGGAAGTGTGAATTGATTTGGTACGTACAAGTATAATATTACACGTTAGGCTTGTCCCTAAAATTCAACCCGCGCCTTGTTATATCCCAAAAATTCAGATATCGTGCTCCCAAAACTGGCGCCTTCACAACCCACGCCTTGCTATCCCGAAATTACAACGCGCGCGAAAACTCCCTCCAGCTGCCAAATCCCGACACGCGAAATCCCCCTTCTAACCCTGAGCCGAAAGGGCCGCTAGTTCAAATCGGTGGGGGTACTTTTGTAACACACCCTACATTTTGGACAAGCGCGTCCCTAAGTCATGGTTCACCCCCTCCCATCGCCTCCTTTTTGCCATTCAAAATCCCAGGCCGCCATAACCTCTCCGCTCCAGCCACGAAACCCCACCCTCCTCCGTCCGCCACCTCATCACTACCCAGCCGGAGCCTCTTCCTCGACGATGTCGTCCACCGCAATAGCTCGACGTCCCTCGTCCACCTCCCCAGATGAGGATCCGTCGTCCATCTCGTCGTCCCACCGGTTCAGCCGCCCCATCCTCCACCTCCATAGAGCTGCTCCGACGATCGCCTCATCTATCACGGCTGCTCCATCCCCACAGCGCCGCCTTAACCTGCTCCACCGGAACCGCAGCATCCTCACCGACTCCTCGGACGAAGACGAGGCCTACTTGGCGCCACCAAATAGGTTGTACACTCATCGCATCGCACCTTCTCCTTAGCTCGACCTCCCGGCGCCGACGGTGCTTCATCCCGCACCCCCATGGAGCGGCTACCTTGAAGCCGACGCCGTGGGCGACATCTCCACGACGGCTCTCCCCCAGTGTGAGGCGGTGCTGGGGCCGGCGGTTCGGTCCGTGGTGGCTAGCGGCTCAGGGGGGTGCAGGTTGAAGATGAACTGCAGGCCCTCCCTAAACTACATGTCAAGTGCCTCTCTACTACCATTGCGTTCAGTTTCGACAGTAACATTCAGATTCCATAGTAAATTTCAGCTTCGACAGTTAAGTTCAGAGTCAACAGTTTTTACCTTATCTGTTGTAGTCAAGTGGTTTTTGGTGATGTAAATTTTACATCTATTTTACATCATCTATTGGAGATGCTATTAGAATCCCACTTGAGATTGACGATGTCTGTCTTGTGCTGCTTCACCTTGACGTCTTACGGCTCACCGGGCTGCTCCAATGACGTAACGATCCATCACAACAGAAAGGTGCCTCGGACGCCGCCTCTGATTCCTCGGATCTTCCTCCACACCTCCGACAGCCACCTCTGCCTCAACTACTTCAGCGACCAACCCAATGATGCTGAGGTCGATACGGCTACGGCAAAGAGGTTG
Organism: Aegilops longissima; assembly: GCA_021605205.1. Lineage (NCBI taxonomy): Eukaryota > Viridiplantae > Streptophyta > Magnoliopsida > Poales > Poaceae > Aegilops > Aegilops longissima. The sequence goes on from CM038676.1 coordinate 474,207,572, forward strand.
TACACTTGTTGCATCACTTATCACTATACATTCATGTCGATCCATTAGGGCTATTTTGGTTCAACGAAAAAACATAGCAATAGGGAATTTTCCAATGGCACTCTACTATTCAATTATTCATGCATTTTGTTGAAAGGAATGAACCAAAACATCCACCTGGACCTACTTTTCAAAATCCTATGCATGAAAACAAGACCAAGTGCATTAGTGGCAGAATAACATTCTAACTGTACACGCTTTCATATGGTTTCACTTTATTTTGGCCATGTTTCTTTGCATTCCTCTGCTCTTCCAATTCCTGTAAACCAAACACTCAAGTTGACAGAAATCCTGTGTTTACAAATGCTCTATTTACCATGTGCATTCCTATCCTATTCTGGTGTTTTTCCTATCCCTGTGTTTTTAGAATCATGCAAGACAAATGAGCCCTTACAGTAATTACTTGATTCTGGTAGGTGTCGAAGGGAACTTTGTGTGGTTTGTCCTGCCCCGCCATGACGTCGTCCACCTCAACCGAGCTGCTCCATCGACGTAAACATCCACCAAACTAGACATCACGACTCTCGATCGTCTTTCGCGCCTCAGATCTCCTTCCCGTCTTGGCACCCACCGCAACATCACCATCATCGACTCAGCAGATGAACCTGAGGAGTACACGGGTCCACAAGAGAGGTCGCACTCTTTTGATTCTGCTTACGTTATGCATTGCTTAAAATTACCTACTACTTTATCGTCCTGTTCACCTCTTGGACTCCAAGTTAGGTCCAAATTAATGTTCAAAGTTGAGTTCTAAATTAGTTGTGGGGCACATATTGAGGAAGCAATGAATAGTATCTGTGTCTAATATCTGGTTCACCTAGGGTATGCCTATGTTGTTCATCTTGGGTGGGAAACAAATAGTAAAGCAATCATCATCTGTCTTTTTATTAAATTAAAGCAATTATCAGATTGCTATCATTATATTTGGATCCATCCACTGGTTGTTACCATCACTCTAAATTTCTGCATGCTCTCCTTACATAATCTCACATTATTTTTTTCGTATGCATGTCAGATATTGCACACAGTCATGCTGAACATGTAGAGTAAAAGAGAAGAGTTTTGCATGGCAATACAATGTCATGCAGACATCGCTCCATGGTGGGTTCAATGGCAAACCCTCCCCACCCCTCTCCAGATTGTAATCCAGAGGAAGATATTTGTTCTAAGACGGATTCAGACGCCGCTGACCACTCCTATTTACCCCCCAAGGTGTTTGCTCTACCTTGGCATGATGATGTTAGTCATATCATGCATATGTTGCCTTGCAGTGCCTAATTTTGACATCATATATGTCATCTGCTTAGTTTAGACATGTTCTGTCGCCACCTGTTTAGTTTCTATATCATATATGGGAATTATGCAGTCTCATGTCTTTTAGCCAGCCATAATATACGTGAAATGTGCAATGCCATCCTGTTTAACCAGGCATCATATATTTGAATAGTATCTTTCCCATCCTTTTTCTTCATTACATTTCCATTTGTCAACAATGTTTGTACATTAAACTACTCTTCCTGTGAATCAGTCATTTGGGTGGGAGATTGAAAAATCTGGAGTGAAAACAAGGCCTTCAAAGATGCATATGCTACCGTCAAGCAGATCTCTTGTTGGGTCCCGATAGCTCCTCAGAGATGGATTCAGAGACAGATGACCAGTCCTATTCCCCCACCGAGGTGTATGCTCTAACTTGGCATGGTTATACTGCTCATATCATGCATATGGTGTCTTGCATTGCATAGATTAGACATCATATACACAATATTCAACACCATGTTCTTAGTTTAGACATCACATATAATGCCCTCTGTTTAGCATATAAATCACATATGTGAATTAAATGATGCGATCCTGATTACTTAGATAACATGTAGGTGAATTATGTCATGCGATCCTGTTTAGTTATTCATCATATCTTTGAATTATGTTATGCTATGCTATCCAGTTTAGATAGACATTATATATGTGAAATTATGTCATGCTATCCGCTTTAGTTAAACAATATACATGTCAACTATTTCATGCCCTCTTTTTCCACACTATCTATTACATCATCTCTCATACAATGTCTGTACATTCAACTATGTTTCTGTTTATCAGCCATTTGAATTGGAGCGGGTGATGCCAGCATCTAGCGGACTAAAAACACGGTCTTCAAATAAAACAGTGCTACCTCTTGGTGGAGATAGCACCCCGGTTGTACATGCATGAGAACCAGCCCTACCACACATAACCCAAACTCTCACAGATTGTACCCCTACTGCGATGGACAGAGAACCAGCTTCACCCAATCTAACCCCAACCCCAGCAGATAGTAACCCAGTTCCTATTGACACAACACCATCTCCACCACAGAGCTCCCAAACAAGAGCAGTTAGTAAGGCAGCTCCAGTGCCCAAAGGGCCAGTACTACCACGGCGAACCCCAACTCCACCAGTTAGTACGCCTATTCCTGTGGAGGAAGCACAACCAGCTAGTCGTAGTTTAGCATCTATCGCATTTTATGTTGTTAAATCGTATGTGCGTATCTTCCCATCTTGGAAATATTATATCAAGATGAAGGAAAATGCCGCCAGGTGTGTTTGTCCGGGAGTTATGTGTAAGTAATGTTATTCATGGCAATTACTTTGCTTTGTCCCATACATCCTACCTCCATGATGGTTATAATACATCAAATTTTCCCATTTTTCCCTATAGAGAAGGACCAATTTGGAAACTCAGGATGAGGTAACCTGTGCTAATACCTCTGCTATCTTCAAGAATGCTTGGTGGTAGTATCGTAATTACCTGAAGAAAACGTACTTCACTGGCAAAGAAACTCATCAAATTCCCTTATGTTCTCCTGAGACACATTTCTTGGACGATGACCGGGAACGCTTTGTTCATCTTGGTCCCAAACCAAGAATGTGGTAAGTTCTATGAGCTCATTTTCTATTTTAAGTACTATATTCTTGCGTCTTACTGTACTCTGTTCATGTAGAACAAGTGCCTAAACCTGAAGAACAACTGTTCTAATTTAAGATTCCATTGCTATCATAGTTCAAAAAAGCGCTAGGCGTTAATTGTGCATTTTGCCACTGCCTTGCGCTTTACTGACCAAAGCGCATGCTTATGCGCAGATTATGCATGATTAAGCGTAGTTATGCTTAATGCGTTTAATAACGCCTAGAGCCTAGGCGCCTTTTTAACTATGATTGCTATCGTGCATACTTGCTTTGCTCTTGTATCACTGTATTTACTCATACTGACTTATTTTTAAATTGAAGGATCCAATCGAAACTTCAATGGCACAATGAGTATGTTCACGCATGTTTCTTTAATGAGCTTACTCTTATCAATAGCTCTGTTGATTTCAATTTAAATTGTGTATACAGTTGACTTCTCATATCATGCACATTACTAGCATCACAACAGAGCCAATAGTGTTGTTGTACATGTAGACCCGTGGTACTCATCTGAAATCTTGTTGTGCCATGTAGTTTCCCACGCTTTGTATTCTTTCACTGTTGCTTTGTCTTGAACTGATATGATTTGAACCATGTCTCTATTTTGATTTGGCAAGACAATGCAGTGACCATAAGACATAGATATGTGTTTGTTTGATGCTTTTATTATGTACTAGTACTTGGCAATAGAGGACTTGGTAGTTTAATCTTGTCCACCTTACTAATGAACTGGTTCACCGAGATGAGTTTCATATACTAGTACATGCTAAACTGTTATGTGTCTGCTTGTTTCTTCTTTTAGAATGCTAACGGAATATTGAGGAAGAGTACCTTATTAAGCAATGGTAAAGGAAGTAATGCAGATAAGGTTCAGGATAGTGACACATCCTTGTTGGTCTCCAACAAAGCTGATAAAACAGCTAAGGAAGACTATCTCGAAGACAGTGAGACAACCCCAAAGTCCTGTCTTGGTTTAGTGTTGAGTTATCGCCACTACCGCTTGCACAAGCTATTCAAACTCACTTTACGAATCAGTTCGGTTTCTTGAGTCTCAACTACAAGCTGAAAGACATCGATCGGTGTCTGCGACAAGAAGCGGAAGGACTGCAGAAGTCCCGGAGCATTCAGATGTATACTTTACGGTGCAACAAACAAGCGTTGGAGGATTGTAGCGCCAAACAGGACAAAGCTAATAAGCTTGCTAAGCTTATTGCCGCATGGTGGATACCACATTTCTTGAGCTCTTCGAAGTTGTTTGATTATGCTCTTGTTTTGCTGCCGCGTTTATTTGCAATTGGTGGCCAATTTTGATGGCGATGTATGTAATATCGCTTTGTTCCCTATATTTGCCTCGGTGGCGAACTTTGATGCCCAATGGATGTAATATGTGTAATAGTGGTAATAGGCTAGCGTTAATTGCTTGCTTATTTATTTCCTTATTGTCTTGTTTAGTTGTTTGCTTGTAGTCACTGCAGTTCTTTTTCTGTGTTTTTCTAGTGGCTACAATAACCTAGTTTTGGAAACTAGGCCAAAATAATCATGGCAACACACCGACTGTTGTAACCATGGGCCTCCTGCGGGCCGTATGATCCATGGGCCTTCTATGGGCCGTAGGATCCATTGGCCTTCTATACGGGCTATAGGATACATGGGCCTTCTACGGGCCGTACGATCCATGGGCCTTTTACGGGCCGTAGGATCCATGGGCCTTCTACGGGGCGTATCATCATTTCACCAATCATGGGACGTACTATTCATGGACAATAACGGGCCATTTATTGGGCGTATTTGATAACTCTATGAAAACAGCACAACGGGTTTTTTTCGACATGAAAATGGCCCAACGTATTAACGGGCCACAAACGGGCCGACTGTAACCACGGGCTGAATTTGGCCCACAAGCAGAAAATGACAGTAACGAGCCGTAAGTAACCGAATGCTGGAAATGAACCCAAGAATAAATGGACCCTGAGAAGGCCAAAAGATATCATGGGCTGGAAACGGCCCAACGGAATAATGGGCCGTTAATGGGTATGAAGTGATACACTGTTCATTACGGGCCAGTTTTACCACGTGCCGTTAAGGGGCCGAGGATTACTAAGGGCCTCATATGGGCCGAAAGACGTCATGGGCCATACATGGGCCGGAACTTAAAACGGGCTGGAATTATATTGGACGGCCCAGATGACGCTACTATGCCTAATTTGGATAGGCCGTAAACGGGCCCTGGGATAGCGGGTTGTAAATGGGCTATATGCGAACAGGCCGTTAACAGGCTTGTCGTGGGCCGGCCTGCCACCTTTTGACCAAGTCAAACGGGCCAGCCTTTTCACAGGAATGGGCCTTTGTTGGGCCGTGCCACGTGTCGGCGTATCATAGGCGCTTTGGGTCCAATGAGTGGATGACATCTGTCCCAATGGTGAGCCGACACGTGTTTCCTCCAGCCAATGATGATTTTACACGTGGAAAATCCCCATTGGTCGGGGCTATTAACGGGTTATCGGATCCAAAACCGGACCCCATAGCTTAACGACGTTCCGTTACGGTGGATGCCACGTGTCGGTCACCCTTGACGAAAGCACTTCTATGATGCGTGATTTATCGTCATGGAAGTGAACACTTCCGTGATGATAATTTTGGTAATGTCATGGAACACTTCTACGACAGCACAAGTATGACTATCTTGATTCTGTCATAAATTTGTCATGGATGTACATGCATGACAAAAAACGTGACCTACTGTGACAAACATGTATCATCACGGAAGTGTATTTTTTTTGTAGTGGTAGTAGCCCCTGGGTATTTGATACTAGTTCAGTTACTAAGATTAGTAACTCGAAACATGAGTTACAGAATGAACAGAGACTAGTTAAGGGCGAGGTGACGATGTGTGTTGGAAGTGATTCCAAGGTTGATAAGATCACCATCGCACACTCCCTCTACCTTCGGGATTAGTGCTGAACCTAAATAAATGTTATTTGGTGTTTGCGTTGGGCATGAATATGATTGGATCATGTTTATTGCAATATTGTTATTCGTTTAAGTCAGAGAATTACTGTTGTTCTGTTTACATGAATAAAACCTTCTATGGTCATACACCCAATGTAAATGGTTTATTGAATCTCGATCGTAGTGATACACATATTCATAATATTGATGCCAAAAGACGCAAAGTTGATAATGATAGTGCAACATATTTGTGGCACTGCCGTTTAGGTCATATTGGTGTAAATCGCATGAAGAAACTCCATGCGGATGGATTTTTGGAATCACTTGATTATGAATCATTTCATGCTTGCGAACCATGCTCATGGGCAAGATGACTAAAACTCCATTCTCCGAAACAATGGAGCGAGCTAATGACTTATTGGAAATAATACATACTGATGTATGCGGTCCGATGAGTGTTGAGGCTCGCAGCGGGTATCATTGTTTTCTGACCTTCACAGATGATTTGAGCAGATATGGGTATATCTACTTAATGAAACACAAGTCTGAAACATTTGAAAAGTTCAAAGAATTTCAGAGTGAAGTGGAGAATCATCATAACAAGAAAATAAAGTTTCTACGATCTGATCATAGAGGTAAATATTTGAGTTACGAGTTTGGCTTTCATTTAAAACAACGTGGAATAGTTTCACAACTCACGCCACCTGGAACACCACAGCGTAATGGTGTGTCCGAACATCGTAACCGTACTTTATTGGATATGGTGCAATCTATGATGTCTCTTACTGATTTACCACTATCGTTTTAGGGTTATGCATTAGAGACAGTTGCATTCACGTTAAATAGGGCACCATCTAAATCCGTTGAGACGACACCGTATGAACTGTGGTTTGGCAAGAAACCTAAGTTGTCGTTTCTTAAAATTTGGGCTTGCGATGCTTATGTGAAAAAGCTTCAGCCTGATAAGCTCGAACCCAAATCGGAGAAGTGCGTCTTCATAGGATACCCAAAAGAAACTGTTGGGTACACCTTGTATCACAGATCCGAAGGCAAGATCTTTGTTGCTAAGAATGGATCCTTTCTAGAGAAGGAGTTTCTCTCGAAAGAAGTGAGTGGGAGGAAAGTAGAACTTGATGAGGTAATTGTACCTTCTTTCGAATTGGAAAGTAGCTCATCAGATAAATCCGTTCTCGTGATGCCTACACCAACTAGAGAGGAAGCTGATGATAATGATCATGAAACTTCAGATCAAGTTACTACCGAACCTTGTAGGTCAACTAGAGCACGTTCCGCACCAGAGTGGTAGGGTAATCCTGTTCTAGAAGTCATGTTACTAGACCATGACGAACCTACAAACGATGAGGAAGCGAGGATGAGCCCAGATTCCACAAAATGGCTTCAGGCCATGAAATCTGAGATATGATCCATGTAGGAGAACAAAGTATGGACTTTGGTTGACTTGCCCGATGATCGGCAAGCCATTGAGAATAAATGGATTTTCAAGAGGAATACGGACGCTGATGGTAGTGTTACTATCTACAAAGCTCGAATTGTCGCAAAAAGGTTTTTTGACAAGTTCGAGGTGTTGACTACAATGAGATTTTCTCACTCGTATTGATGCTTAAGTCTGTCCGAATCATGTTAGCAATTGCCGCATTTTATGAAATCTGGCAAATGGGTGTCAAAACTGCATTCCTTAATGGATTTATTAAAGAAGAGTTGTATATGATGCAACCAGAAGGTTTTGTCGATCATAAAGGTGTTAACAAAGTGTGCAAACTCCAGCGATCCATCTATAGACTGGTGCAAGCATCTCGGAGTTGGAATATATGCTTTGATGAGTTGATCAAAGCATATAGTTTTATACAGACTTGCGGTGAAGCCTGTATTTACGAGAAAGTGAGTGGGGCACTAAAGCCTTTCTGATAAGTATATGTGAATGACATATTGTTGATCGGAAATGATGTAGAATTTTCTGGAAAGCTTAAAGGAGTGTTTGAAAGGATTTTTTTCAAAGAGAGACCTCGGTGAAGCTACTTACATATTGGGCATCAAGATCTATAAAGATAGATCAAGACACTTGATAAGACTTTTGATGAGTACATACCTTGATAAGATTTTGAAGGAGTTCAAAATGGATCAGTCAAAGAAGGAGTTCTTGCGTGAGTTGTAAGGTATGAAGTTGAGTAAGATTAAAAACCCGACCACGACAGAAGATAGAGAGAGAATGAAAGTCATTCCCTATGCCTCAGCCATAGGTTCTATAAAGTATGCCATGCTGTATAGCAGACCTATTGTGTACCTTGCCATGAGTTTGGCAGAGGGGTACAATAGTGATCCAGGAGTAGATCACTGGACAATGGTCAAAATTATCCCTAGAGGACTAAGGAAATATTTCTCGGTTATGGAGGTGATAAAGAGTTCGTCGTAAAGAGTTATGTCGATGCAAGCTTTAACACCGATCTTGATGACTCTGAGTCTCAATCTGGATACATATTGAAAGTGGGAGTAATTAACTACAGTAGCTCCATGCAAAGCATTGTAGACACAGAAATTTGCAAAATACATACGGGTATGAATGTGGTAGACCCGTTGACTAGACTTCTCTCACAAGCAAAACATGATCACACCTTAGTACTCTTTGGGTGTTAATCACATAGCGATGTGAACTAGATTATTGACTCTAGTAAACCCTTTGGGTGTTGGTCACATGGTGATGTGAACTATTTGTGTTAATCACATGGCGATGTGAACTAGATTATTGACTCTAGTGCAAGTGGGAGACTGAAGGAAATATGTCCTAGAGGCAATGATAAAGTTGTTATTTTATATTTCCTTATATCATGATAAATGTTTATTATTCATGCTAGAATTGTATTAACCGGAAACTTGATACATGTGTGGATACATAGAAAAAACACTGTGTCCCTAGTAAGCCTCTACTAGACTAGCTCGTTAATCAAAGATGGTTAAGTTTCCTAACCATAGACATGTGTTGTCATTTGATGAACGGGATCACATCATTAGGAGAATGATTGATAACCCACAAGTATAGGGGATCACAACAACTTTCGAGGGTAGAGTATTCAACCCAAATTTATTGATTCGACACAAGGGGAGCCAAAGAATATTCTTGAGTATTAGCAGTTGAGTTGTCAATTCAACCATACCTGGATAACTTAGTATCTGCAGCAAAGTGTTTAGTAGCAAAAGTGGTATGATAATAATAGTAACGGTAGCAAAAGTAAAGATAAATGTTTTTGGATTTTTGTAATAGTTGTAACAGTAGCGACGGAAAAGTAAATAAGCGAAGAACAATATGTGAAAAGCTCGTAGGCAATGGATCAGTGATGGATAATTATGCCGGATGCGATTCCTCATGCAATAGATATAACATAGGGTGATATAGAACTAGCTCCAATTCATCAATGTAATGTAGGCATGTATTCCGTAAATAGTCATACGTGCTTATGGAAAAGAACTTGTATGACATATTTTGTCCTACCCTCCCATGGCAGCGGGGTCCTTACGGAAACTAAGGGATATTAAGACCTCCTTTTAATAGAGAACCGGAACAAAGCATTAACACATAGTGAATACATGAAATCCTACAACTACGGTCATCAACGAGAAGTATCCCGATTATTGTCACTTCGGGGTTGTCGGATCATAACACATAATAGGTGACTATAGACTTGCAAGATAGGATCAAGAACACACATATATTCATGAAAACATAATAGGTTCAGATCTGAAATAATGGCACTCGGGCTCTAGTGACAAGCATTAAGCATAGCAAAGTCATAGCAACATCAATCTTAGAACATAGTGGATACTAGGGATCAAACCCTAACAAAACTAACTTGATTACATGGTAAATCTCATCCAACCCATCACCGTCCAGCAAGCCTACGATGGAATTACTCACGCACGGCGGTGAGCATCATGAAATTGGTGATGGAGGATGGTTGATGATGACGACGGTGACGAATCCCCTCTCCAGAGCCCCGAACGGACTCCAGATTAGCCCTCCCGAGAGAGATTAGGGCTGGGTGGCGGCTCCGTGTTGTGAAACGCGATGAAACTTTCTATCTGATTTTTTTCTCCCCGAGACGGAATATATGGAGTTGGAGTTGAGGTCGAGGAGGTCCAAGGGCCCACGAGATAGGGGCGGCACTGGGGCGCCTGCCTCGTGGATGTGCTCTGGCCCCCGGTGTATTTCTTTCGCCCATAAATTCTTATAAATTCCAAAAAGTGCCTCTGTTGATTTCGTGTCATTCCGAGAACTTTTCTTTTCTACATAAAACAACATCATGGTAGTTCTGCTGAAAAACAGCGTCGGTCGAGTTAGTTTCATTCAAATCATGCAAGTTAGAGTCCAAAACAAGGGCAAAAGTGTTTGGAAAAGTAGATACGTTGGAGACGTATCAACTCCCCCAAGCTTAAACCTTTGCTTGTCCTCAAGCAATTCAGTTGATAAACTGAAAGTGATAAAGGAAAACTTTTACAAACTCTGTTTGCTCTTGTTGTTGTAAACATGAAAAGCCAACATTCAAGTTTCAGCAAATATTATGAACTAACCATACTCACAATAACACATAGGTCTCACAATTACTCATATCAATAACATAATCAGCTAGCGAGCCATAATAATAAAACTCGGATGACAACACTTTCTCAAAACAATCATAACATGATATAACAAAATGGTATCTCGCTAGCCCTTTCTGAGACCGCAAAACATAAATACAGAGCACCTTTAAAGATCAAGGACTGACTAAACATTGTAATTCATGGTAAAGAGATCCAATCAAGTCATACCCAATATAAACCAATAATAATGAATGCAAATGACAAGTTGCTCTCAAATGGTGCTTTTAATAAGAAGGGATGATGACTCAACATAAAAGTAAATAGATAGGCCCTTCACAGAGGGAAGCAGGATTTGTAGAGGTGCGAGCTCGATTTTAAAATAGAGATTGAATAACATTTTGAGCGGCATACTTTCGCTGTCAACGCAACAACTATGAGATGGCTGTATCTTCCATACTACATGCATTATAGGCGTTCCCAAACAGAATGATAAAGGTTTATACTCCCCAACCACCAACAAGCATCAATCGATGGCTTGCTCAAACAACGAAAGTGCCTCCAACATACAACAGCCCTGGGGAGTTTTGTTTAATTATTTTGATTTGCTTTGATCTTTTTGGATCATGGGACCGGCATCCCGGTAAGCATCGCCCTTTTCGTGAATGAGGAGCGGAGTCCACTCCTCTTGAGAATAACCCACCTAGCATGGAAGATATAGGCAACCCTAGTTGTAACATGAGTTGCTCGAGCATACAAAACAAAATTTCATTTGAAGGTTTGGAGTTTGGCACATACAAATTTACTTGGAACGGCAGGTAGATACCGCATATAGGAAGGTATAGTGGACTCATATGGAACAACTTTGGGGTTTAAGGAGTTTGGATGCACAAGCAGTATTCCCGCTTAGTACAAGTGAAGGCTAGCAAAAGACTGGGAGGCGACCAACTGAGAGAGCGACAACAATCATAAACATGCATTAAAATTGATTCACACCGAGAACAAGCATGAGTAGGATATAATCCACCATGAACATAAATATCATGAAGGCTATGTTGATTTGTTTCAACTACATGTGTGAACATGTGCCAAGTCGAGTCACTCAATTCATTCAAAGGAGGATACCATCCCATCATACCACATCATATTCATTCTAATAGCATGTTGGCACGCAAGGTAAACCATTATAACTCATAGCTACTCAAGCATGGCACAAGTAACTATAACCTCTAAATGTGATTGCAAATATGTTTACTTCATAATAGCTGACTCAGGAACAATGAATCATCATATTTACAAAAACAAGAGAGGTCGAGTTCATACCAGCTTTTCTCATCCCAATAAGTTCATCATATATCATCATTATTGCCTTTCACTCGCACGACCGAACGATGTGTATAATAATAAGAGTGCGCGTGCATTGGACTAAGCTGGAATCTGCAAGCATTCAACTCAAGAGAGAAGACAAGTAATATGGGCTCTAAATTAAATAAACAATCATGCATATAAGAGCCACTAAGCATTTTCAATATGGTCTTCTCGACCCCCAAAAGAAAGAAAAGAAAATAAAACTATTTACACGGGAAAGCTCCCAACAAGTAAGAAGAAGAACTAGAAATATTTTTGGGTTTTCATTTTAATTTCTACTACAAGCATGGAAATTAAACTAACTAATTTTTTGGTTTTTCTTAAAGTTTATCAAACACACAAGAAGAAAACTAGAAAAAAAAATTTAAACTAGCATGGATAATAAAATGAAAGAGTATGAGCACCGACGACTAGTGTGTGAACATGAATGTAAAGTCGGTGAGAAATACGTACTCCCCCAAGCTTAGGCTTTTGGCTTAAGTTGGTCTAGTACCAAGGACCGCCTGGCTGATAATTTTTGTTATGTTTTAAGGTTGATGTTCCCTTGTACTAACAATGCAGCTGAGTATGAAGCCTTGCTCCATGGTCTTGGGATGGCTAAGGAGATGAATGTAAGCGGGGTGAGGTGTTTTGGTGACTCAGATTTGGTGGCTCAACAAGTTTCAGACACTTGGGATTCTAAGGACCCACTCATGGCGGCTTATCGCCGCGAGGTTGATGCTATTGCTGGTCATTTCAAAGGTTATCAAGTGGAACATGTTGGTCGCAGGAAAAATGAAGCGGCTGATGCTTTGAGCCGGTTAGGGTCCCAGCGTAAGCCGGTGCCACCTAATGTTTTCCTTGATATCCTGCATAACCCTTCAGTCAAATTGCCTACAGAGGAAGATCTTGCTATTCCTAACACGGAGGCACAATTGGTGGTGGCTCGTCATGCTATTCTTGATTGGACAATTCCATATTTGGCTTATATGACCCGGGGCGAGTTACCTGAGGATGAAACTTTGGCCAGGCAGATAACCCGACGGTCTAAGTCAATGACTATTGTCAATGGAGAGTTGCACCGCTGCAGTGTCACAGGGGTGTTTCGACGTTGTGTTTCTCCCGAGGAGGGCCGTGAGATTCTACGAGAGATTCATGAAGCAGATTGTGGTCATCATGCCGACTCTAAGTCCCTCGTGGCCAAGGCTTTTCGTCATGGATTTTATTGGCTGACGGCTCATGCCGATGCGGAGGATTTGGTCAGTAAATGTGATGGTTGTTGATAACCCACAAGTATAGGGGATCGCAACAGTTTTCGAGGGTAGAGTATTCAACCCAAATTTATTGATTCGACACAAGGGGAGCCAAAGAATATTCTCAAGTATTAGCAGCTGAGTTGTCAATTCAACCACACCTGGATAACTTAATATCTGTAGCAAAGTGTTTAGTAGCAAAGTAGTATGGAAGTACTTGATAAATGGCAAAAGTAACGATAGCAGTTTTGTAGTGATTGTAATGAGGGCAACGGAAAAGTAAATAAGCGAAGAACAATATGTGAAAAGCTCAGAGGCATTGGATCGGTGATGGAGAATTATGCGGATGCGATTATTCATGCAATAGTCATAACATAGGGTGACACGTAACTAGCTCCAATTCATCAATGTAATGTAGGCATGTATTCGAATATAGTCATACGTGCTTATGGAAAAGAACTTGCATGACATCTTTTGTCCTACCCTCCCGTGGCAGCGGGTCCTAATGGAAACTAAGGGATATTAAGGCCTCCTTTTAATAGAGTACGGACCAAAGCATTAACACATAGTGAATACATGAACTCCTCAAACTACGGTCATCACCGGGATTGATCCCGATTATTGTCACTTCGGGGTTGTCGGATCATAACACATAGTAGGTGACTATAGACTTGCAAGATAGGATCAAGAACTCACATATATTCATGAAAACGTAATAGGTTCAGATATGAAATCATGGCACTCGGGCCCTAGTGACAAGCATTAAGCGTAGTAAAGTCATAGCAACATCAATCTCAGAACATAGTGGATACTAGGGATCAAACCCTAACAAAACTAACTGGATTACATGATAAATCTCATCCAACCCATCACCGTCCAGCAAGCCTACGATGGAATTACTCATGCACGGCGGTGAGCATCATGAAATTGGTGATGGAGGATGGTTGATGATGACGATGGCGACGGATTCCCCTGTCCGGAGCCCCGAACAGACTCCAGATCAGCCCTCCCGAGAGGTTTTAGGGCTTGGCGGCGGCTCTGTATCGTAAAACGCGATGAATCCTTCTCTCTGATTTTTTTCTCCGCGAAAGTGAATATATGGAGTTGGAGTTGAGGTCGGTGGAGCGTCAGGGGGCCGAGGGGGCGCCCCCACCACAGTGGACGGTGTGGGCCCCCGACGTGGATTCTTCTTCGATATTTTAATATTTTCCAAAAATACGTTCCGTGGAGTTTCAGGTCATTCCGAGAACTTTTGTTTCGCATATATAACACCATGGAAAGTCTGCTGAAAACAGCGTCGGTCCGAAAGTTAGTTCCATTCAAATCATGCAAGTTGGAGTCAAAAACAAGGGCAAAAGTGTTTGGAAAAGTAGATACGACGGAGACGTGTCATGAACCTCGCAAATCTGAGTTTTGAGATTTTCTTGCTGGTATCACAGTGGGGGAATCTAGAGAAATAACACAAGCTACCATAGGGAGCATTCATTTTTCCTGCTATACATTATTTTGCTCTCTTTATAGGCTGATGCATAAATGGTAAGGATGAGGCACATATATTCATGAAAACATAATAGGTTCAGATCTGAAATCATGGCACTCGGGCCCTAGTGACAAGCATTAAGCATAGCAAAGTCATAGCAACATCAATCTCAGAACATAGTGGATACTAGGGATCAAACCCTAACAAAACTAACTCGATTACATGATAAATCTCATCCAACCCATCACCGTCCAGCAAGCCTACGATGGAATTACTCACGCACGGCTGTGAGCATCATGAAATTGGTGATGGAGGATGGTTGATGATGACAGCGGCGACGAATTCCTCTCTCCGGAGCCCCGAACGGACTCGAGATCAGCCCTCCTGAGAGAGATTAGGGCTTGGCGGTGGCTCCGTATCATAAAACGCGATGGATCCTTCTCTCTGATTTTTTTCTCCCCGAACGTGAATATATAGAGTTGAGTTGAGGTCGGTGGAGCACCAGGGGGGCCATGAGGCAGGGGGCTCGCCCCCACCCTCGTGGACAGGGTGTGGGCCCCCTGGCCTTGATTCTTTCGCCAATATTTTTTTATTATTTCCAAAAGTAATCTCCGTGAAGTTTCAGGTCATTCCGAGAACTTTTGTTTCTGCACAAAAATAACACCATGGCAATTCTGCTGAAAACAGCGTTAGTCCGGGTTAGTTCCATTCAAATCATGCAAATTAGAGTCCAAAACAAGGGCAAAAGTGTTTGGAAAAAGTAGATACGACGGAGAGGTATCAACTCCCCCAAGCTTAAACATTTGCTTGTCCTCAAGCAATTCAGTTGATAAACTGAAAATGATAAAGAAAGACTTTTACAAACTCTGTTTGCTCTTGTTGTTGTAAATATGTAAAGCCAGCATTCAAGTTTTCAGCAAAGATTATGAACTAACCATATTCACAATAACATTTAGGTCTCATGTTTACTCATACTAATGGCATAATGAACTAGTGAGCAATAATAATAAATCTCGGATGACAATACTTCCTCAAAACAATCATAATATGATATAACAAGATGGTATCTCGCTAGCCCTTTCTGAGACTGCAAAACATAAATGCAGAGCACCTTTAAAGATCAAGGATTGACTAAACATTGTAATTCATGGTAAAAGAGATCCAGTCATAGTCATACTCAATAAGAATTAATAGTAATGGATGTGAATGACAACAATGCTCTCCAACTGGTGCTTTTAAATAAGAGGGTGATGACTCAACATAAAAGTAAATGGATAGGCCCTTCGCAGAGGGAAGCAGGGATTTGTAGAGGTGCCAGAGCTCGATTTTTGAAATAGAGATAAATGATATTTTGAGTCGTATACTTTCATTGTCAACATAACGACCGAGAGATCTCGATATCTTCCATGCTACACACATTATAGGCGGTTCCCAAACAGAATGGTAAAGTTTATACTCCCCCTCCACCAACAAGCACACTCCACGGCTGGTCTGAAACAATGGGTACCGTCCAACTAACAACGATCTTGGGAGAGTTTTGTTTGCAATTATTTTGATTTGATTTGCTTAAAGCATGGGACTGGGCATGACCAGCCAATTTCTCGTGAGTGAGGAGCGGAGTCCACCCCTCTTGAGAATAACCCGCCTAGCATGGAAGATACAGACAACCCTAGTTGATACATGAGCTATTCGGGCATACAAAACAGAATTTCATTTGAAGGTTTAGAGTTTGGCACATACAAATCTACTTGGAACGACAGGTAGATACCGCATATAGGAAGGTATGGTGGACTCATATGGAATAACTTTGTGGTTTAAGGGATTGGATGCACAAGCAGTATTCCCACTTGGTACAAGTGAAGGCTAGAAAAAGACTGGGAAGCGACCAGCTAGAGAGCGACAACAGTCATGAACATGCATTAAAATTAATAAACACTGAGTGCAAGCATGGGTAGGATATAATCCACCATGAACATAAATATCGTGGAGGCTATGTTGATTTTGTTTCAACTACATGTGTGAACATGTGCCAAGTCGAGTCACTTGAATCATTCAAAGGAGGATACCACCCTACTATACCACATCACAACCATTTTAATAGCATGTTGGCACGCAAGATAAACCATTATAAACTCCTAGCTAATTAAGCATGGCATAAGCAACTATAATCTCTAATTGCCATTGCAAATATGTTTACTCATAATAGGCTGAATCAGGAATGATGAACTAATCATATTTACAAAAACAAGAGAGGTCGAGTTCATACCAGCTTCTCTCATCTCAATCAGTCCATCATATATCGTCATTATTGCCTTTCACTTGCACGACCGAATGATGTGTATAATAATAATAGTGCACGTGCATTGAACTAAGCTGAAATTTGCAAGCATTTAATTCAAGGAAAAAGACAAGGTAATATGGGCTCTTGGTTAAATCAACAATAATGCATATAAGAGCCACTTCAACATTTTCATTATAGTCTTCTCCTCTCAACCCCCAAAGGAAAGAAAAGAAATAAAACTATTTACATGGGAAAGCTCCCAACAAACAAAAGAAGAACAAGAAATCTTTTTGGGTTTTCTTTTAGTAACTACTACTTCAAGCAAGAAAGTAAACTAGCTAAAAGCTACAACTAATTTTTTTGGTTTTTCTTAAGGTTTATCAAACACACAAGAAGAAAGCGAGAAAAAGAAAATAAACTAGCATGGATATTACAGTGAAAAAGTATGAGCACCGGCAACTATCATGAGTGTGTGAATATGAATGTAATGTCGGTGAGAAATATGTACTCCCCCAAGCTTAGGCTTTTGGCCTAAGTTGGTCTACTGCCACGGCTGGCCTGGCGGATATCCGAAGTGGTAACTGGGGTCGTACTGAGAAGCAGCGGCTATTGCGTCGTGGGCTACAGCTTGGAGGCGAGCTGCCCTCGTCCTCCTCTCGTACTCATTTGCCTCCTCCCTGGTTATGACATATCTCCCCTTTGCCTGAAAGTCAAAGAGAGTAGGAGTAGGGAGAACAATATTGACAGCGTGACGCCTGTCAAAGATTAGTTGGTACTGGAGAGGCAGTTCATTCCTCTCAACAAACTGATGACGAACCATGGCATTAAAATCTAGATAAACAGGAGGCAATTCCATATCATAATCACGAATAGGTATCTCAAGATAATTAGCTAAACGGGTTGCATAAATTCCACCAAAGAAATTTCCATTAATACTACTATTATGCAACCTACGCGCCGCAATGGCTCCCAAATTATAATGTTTATCTCCTAATACAGCACTCCTGAGAACACTGAGATCAGGAACACACATGTGGCATGCCTCATCCTTACCATTTATGCATCGGCCTATAAAGAGAGCAAAATAATGTATAGCAGGAAAAATGAATGCTCCCTATGGTAGCTTGTGTTATTTCTCTAGATTCCCCCACTGTGATACCAGCAAGAAAATCTCAAAACTCAGATTTGCGAGGTTCATGACACGTCTCCGTCGTATCTACTTTTCCAAACACTTTTGCCCTTGTTTTTGACTCTAACTTGCATGATTTGAATGGAACTAACTCAGACTGACGCTGTTTTCAGCAGACTTTCCATGGTGTTATATATGTGCAGAAACAAAAGTTCTCGGAATGACCTGAAACTCCACGGAACGTATTTTTGGAAAATATTAAAAATACTGGAAGAAGAATCCACGTCAGGGGGCCCACACCCTGTCCACCAGGGTGGGGGCGCGCCCCCTGCCTCGGCCCCCTGACGCTCCACCGACCTCAACTCCAACTCCATATATTCACTTTCGCGGAGAAAAAAAATCAGAGAGAAGGATTCATCACGTTTTACGATACAGAGCCGCCGCCAAGCCCTAAAACCTCTCGGGAGGGCTGATCTGGAGTCTGTTCGGGGCTCCGGACAGGGGAATCCGTCGCCATCGTCATCATCAACCATCCTCCATCACCAATTTCATGATGCTCACCGCCGTGCATGAGTAATTCCATTGTAGGCTTGCTGGACGGTGATGGGTTGGATGAGATTTATCATGTAATCCAGTTAGTTTTGTTAGGGTTTGATCCCTAGTATCCACTATGTTCTGAGATTGATGTTGCTATGACTTTGCTATGCTTAATGCTTGTCACTAGGGCCCGAGTGCCATGATTTCAGATCTGAACCTATTATGTTTTCATGAATATATGTGAGTTCTTGATCCTATCTTGCAAGTCTATAGTCACCCACTATGTGTTATGATCCGGCAACCCCGAAGTGACAATAATTGGGACCACTCCCAGTGATGACCATAGTTTGAGGAGTTCATGTATTCACTATGTGTTAATGCTTTGGTCCGGTACTCTTTTAAAAGGAGGCCTTAATATCCCTTAGTTTCCAATAGAACCCCGCTGCCACGGGAGGGTAGGACAAAAGATGCCATGCAAGTTCTTTCCCATAAGCACGTATGACTATATTCGGAATACATGCCTACATTACATTGATGAATTGGAGCTAGTTCTGTGTCACCCAATGTTATAACTATTGCATGAATAATCGCATCCGGCATAATTCTCCATCACCGATCCAATGCCTACGAGCTTTTCACATATTGTTCTTCGCTTATTTACTTTTCCGTTGCCAATGTTATGACTGTTACATGATGAACCGCATCCGGCATAATTCTCCATCACTGATCCAATGCCTACGAGCTTTTCACATATTGTTCTCCGCTTATTTACTTTTCCGTTGCTACTGTTACAATCACTACAAAACCCAAAAATAATACTTTTGCTACTGTTACCTTTACTTCCATATTACTTTGCTACTAAACACTTTGCTGCAGATACTAAGTTATCCAGGTGTGGTTGAATTGACAACTCAACTGCTAATACTTGAGAATATTCTTTGGCTCCCCTTGTGTCTAATCAATAAATTTGGGCTGAATACTCTACCCTCAAAAACTGTGGCGATCCCCTATACTTGTGGGTTATCAAGACTATTTTCTGGCGCCGTTGCCGGGGAGCATAGCTCTATTCTTTGAGTCACTTGGGATTTATATCTGCTGGTCACTATGAAGAACCTGAAAGACGCGATTTTTTTATCCCTCAACTACGAGGGGAGGTAAGGAACTGCCATCTAGCTCTGCACTTGATTCACCTTCTGTTTTGAGTAAGCTTGCGACACCTAAACCTGTTTCTTCTATTCGTTCTGATATTTCACATGTTATTGATGATGCCACTTCTACTATGCATGGTACTTATGATGAAACCACTTCTATGCTTGGTACTACTGTGCCACTTGGTGAATTTCTTGATGGACAACTTGCTAGGGTTAGAGAGAATGAAAATATTGAAACTGATAATATTGAAGATAGTGATGATGAAGACTCTCCCCCTAATAAATATGAATTGCCTGTTGTGCCTGAGGGTTATGTTTTGGATGAAGAATCTGCTAGATCCATTCTTGTTTGCAATGATAGAAGTGATCTTAAGAAGTTATTAGCTAAATGGAAGCAGCGATCTCTTAATGCTAGAATGAAACCTGACCCTGCTTTTGCTACTTCACCTATCTCTCACATCGATAAGGATTATGAATTCTCTGTTGATCCCGATATAATTACTTTGGTTGAATCGATCCTTTTCATGGCTATGAATCTGAAACTGTTGTGGCACATCTTACTAAATTAAATGATATAGCCACCCTGTTCACTAATGATGAGAGAACCCGCTACCTTTATATCCTTAAAATACTTCCGTTCTCATTAAAGGGTGATGCTAAGATATGGTTTAATTCTCTTGATCCTGGTTGTGTGCGTAGTACCCAGGATATGATTTATTACTTCTCTGCTAAATATTTCCCTGCACATAAGAAACAAGCTGCTTTAAGGGATATATTTAATTTTGTGCAAATTGAACAAGCTGCTTTAAGAAACAATGCTTAGAAGAGTTTGATAATTTTATTGTCAAACAAGAAAACTTCAATGCTTATTTTGGTAGACAATTGAAATACAATTCCGATACGCTTGAATACTTGGGTGATTATATGTCTAGAGTTAAAGGTGAACTTAAACTCATTAGTAAACATGCTTCTATGGTCACCACTCAAGTAGAACAAGTACTTAAAGCTCAAAATGATTTGCTCAATGAATTGAATAGTAAGAATAATGATTATGCTGTTAGAGTGGCTACTAGAACTGGTAAAATGACTCAAGAACCTTTGTATCCTGAAGGCCACCCTAAGAGAATTGAACAAGATTCTCAGAGAAATAATATTGAGGGACCTAGTACTTCTAAAAAGAAGAAAAAGAAAAATGATAGGACTTTGCATGCTTCTAGTGAACCTGTTGCTGAAACACCTGAGAATCCAAATGATATTTCTATTTCACATGGTCAAAAAAAAAGATATTTCTATTTCTGATGCTGAAACACAATCTGGTAATGAACATGAACCTAGTGATAATGTTAATGATGATGTTCATGATGATGCTCAACCTAGTAATGATAATGATGTAGAAATTGAACCTGCTGTTGATCTTGATAACCCACAATCAAAGAATCAACTTTATGATAAGAGATATTTTGTTGCTAGGAAACACGGTAAAGAAAGAGAACCATGGGTTCAGAAACCCATGCCTTTTCCTCCCAAACCATCCAAGAAAAAGGATGATGAGGATTTTGAGCGCTTTGCTGAAATGATTATACCTATCTTTTTGCGTATGCAATTAACTGATATGCTCAAAATGAATCCTTACGCTAAGTATATGAAAGAAATTGTTACGAATAAAAGAAAGATACCGAATTCTAAAATTTCCACCATGCTTGCTAATTATACTTTTAAAGGTGGAATACCAAAGAAACTTGGAGATCCAGGAGTACCTACTATACCATGCTCCATTAAAAGAAAATATGTTAAAACTGCTTTATGTGATCTCGGAGCCGGTGTTAGTGTTATGCCTCTCTCTTTATATCGTAGACTTGACTTGAATAAGTTGACACCTACTGAAATATCTTTGCAAATGGCTGATAAATCAACTGCTATACCTATCGGTATTTGTGAGGATGTGCCTGTTGTGGTTGCAAACGTTACTATTTTAACGGACTTTGTTATTCTTGATATTCCCGAGGACGATAGTATGTCTATTATTCTTGGAAGACCCTTTTTGAATACTGCAGGGGCCGTTATTGATTGCAACAAGGGCAATGCCACTTTTCATGTTAATGGTAATGAGCATACGGTACACTTTCCGAGGAAACAACCCCAAGTTCATAGTATCAATTCTATTGGAAAAATTCCATCGATTATTTTAGGAGGTTTTGAATTTCCTCTTCCTACTGTCAAGAAGAAATATGATATTCTTATTATTGGGGATGTGCATATCCCCGTTGAGGTAACATAGTGTTATTTGAAATTTCTCCGGTTCCATGTTAGTCGGAATGAGTTTGTTAACAAGACCTGATCAACCTTGTTAGTGGTTTCCTTTTGATGAACATGAGATGGATGAAGTTAGAAAGCACAACCTTCTGTACCCTCTCTCTACTTTCTGTTATTTAGTTGAAATAAAGTAAAAATATTATTTTTTCTGTCTGTTTTCTGATTTATCCGTGCAATATAAAAATACCCCGAAATAAAAGTTCTCCAAATGCCATGAAAATGGAATATGATTTTTCTGGAATATTTGAGAATATCTGGCACTGAGAACACAACAGGGGGAGCAAGCACCTGGCCACGAGGGTCCAGGGCGCGCCCACCCATACAGGGCGCGCCCCCTGCCTCGTGGGCCCCTGGTGGCTCCCTTCCACTTATTCCTGCACCCACAAACTTCTTGTTCCTCCCAAAAAAATCACCATCCAGCTCAAGCACGAGTTCTAGCTCATTTTGCTGCGATTTTTCGATCTCCTTGCTCAAAGCACCTCTCACAAAACTGCTTGGAGAGATTGTTCCTTGGCATGTGACTCCTCTATTGGTCCAATTAGTTTTTGTTCTAGTGCTCTATTCATTGCAAATTTGTGTTGCCTAGGTGACCATGTTCTTGAGCTTGCATGTCAAATTTATATGGTTCCAAGTAGTTCAAATGCATGATATAGTCTCTAGGCACTTGTAGGAGTAGTTGCTATCAATTTTGTTGAGCTTGGTTCACTTTTATTTGAAGTTACTAAAAATTTCAGAAATTTTTCAGAGGAAGAAATATGCTTAGGAAAATGTACCAAGGTGGTTCTTCAAGGAAGCAAGGATCCAGGATTGCAATGCGTGATGCTGACGATGAGTCACCAAGGGACGCTCCAGTGCGGCCTTGTGAATGGCCTTCAGAAAACTTTATGGATCGAGCGGGAATCAAGGAAGAATTTAATGCATATCTGCGTAACGCTGATCTTGTGAGCTTCGAGGAGGAAAAGTGCCGCCAGTACTACTATCTCACTAGTTCCTTTGTGAGGAGGTTTAAATTTTCATCTTCACGCTAGTCTCCAACTGTCCTGTTTGATTTTTATGAGAAATCTTATACGATGGACTTAGAGGATTTTACCACTGCTTGCAAACTTCCATAATGGGTTAGTGCTAGTGAACCTTGAAAATCTGAATTTAGAAATTTTCTTGCTAGTATAACTGTGGGGGAATCTAGAGATATAGCACAATCTACCATAGGGAACATTCATTTTCCTGCCATACATTATTTTGCTCTCTTCATAGGTAGGTGCATAAATGGTAAAGAGAAGCATGTCATATGTGTGTCCCTGACCTCAGTATTCTTAGAAGTGCTGTGTTAGGAGATAAATCTTATAA
The DNA here is from genome assembly GCA_021605205.1 of Aegilops longissima. NCBI lineage: Eukaryota > Viridiplantae > Streptophyta > Magnoliopsida > Poales > Poaceae > Aegilops > Aegilops longissima. Next base: position 474,230,933 of record CM038676.1, read on the forward strand.
TTTGGGAGCCATTGTTGCACGTAGGTTGCATCATAATAGATTTAATGGAGATTTCTTCGGTGGAATTTATGCAACCCGCTTAGCTGATTTTCTTGGTGTAACATACGTAATGATGATATTGAATTACCCCCTACTTATTTAGACTTTAATGATATGGTTCACCACCAGTTTGTCGAGAGGAATGAATCACCTCTCCGGTATCGCTTAGTCTTTGACAGACGTCGGGCTGTCCGTATTACTCTCCCTGCTCCTGCCTTCTTTGATTATCAGGCAAAAGGAAGACATTTTATTACCAGAGAGGAGGTAGATGAGTACGAGAGGAGGGCGGAGGCAGCTCGCCGTCATGCTGCAGCTCAGGAGGCAATAACTGCCGCAACACAGTACGACCCCAGCTACAACTATGGATATCCGCCAGGCCATCCGTGGCAATAAACCAACTTAGGCCAAAAGCCTAAGCTTGGGGGAGTACGTATTTCCCACCGACATTACATTCATGTTCACACACTCATTGCTAGATGTCAGTGCTCATACTCTTTCACTGTAATATCCATGCTAGTTTATTTTCTTTTTCTTGCTTTCTTCTTGTGTGTTTGTTAAATCTTAAGAAAACCAAAAAATTAGTGTAGCTTTTAGTTAGTTTACTTTTCTTGCTGTAGTAGTAATAATTAAAAAGAAAACCCAAAAATATTTCTCGTTCTTCTTTTGCTTGTTGGGAGCTTTCCCGTGTAAATAGTTTTATTTCTTTTCTTTTCTTTGGGGGTCGATAGGAGAAGACCATAATGAAATTGTTGAAGTGGCTCTTATATGCATTATTGTTGATTTAACCAAGAGTCCATATTGCCTTGTCTTCTCCTGTTTATTGAATGCTCGCAGATTCCATCTTAGTCCAATGCACGTGCACTCTTATTATTTTCACATCGTTCGGTCGTGCAAGTGAAAGGCAATTATGACGATATATGATGGACTGACTGAGATGAGAGAAGCTGGTATGAACTCGACCTCTCTTGTTTTTGTAAATATGATGAGTTCATCGTTCCTGATTAAGCTTATTATGAATAAACATGTTTGCAATGACAATTAGAGATCATAGTTGCTCGTGCCATGCTTGATTGGCTATGAGTTATAATGGTTTACCTTGCGTGCCAACATGCTATTAAAATTGTTGTGATGTGGTATAGTGGGGTGGTATCCTCCTTTGAATGATTTAAGTGACTCGACTTGGCACATGTTCACACATGTAGTTGAAACAAATCAACATAGCCTTCACGATATTTATGTTCATGGTGGATTATATCCTACTTGTGCTTGTACTCAATGTCTATTAATTTTAATGCATGTTCATGACTGTTGTCGCTCTCTAGTTGGTCGATTCCCAGTCTTTTGCTGGCCTTCACTTGTACTAAGCGGGAATAATGCTTGTGCATCCAATTCCTTAAACCCCAAAGTTATTCCATATGAGTCCACTATACCTTCCTATATGCGGTATCTACCTGCCGTTCCAAGTAAATTTGTATGTGCCAAACTCTAAACCTTCAAATGAAATTCTGTTCTGTATGCTTGAATAGCTCATGTATCAACTAGGGCTGTCCTTATCTTGCATGCTAGGCGGGTTATTCTCAAGAGGAGTGGACTCCGCTCCTCACTCACGAGAAAATGGCTAGTCACCGGGATGCCCAGTCCCATGCTTTATGCAAACTAAATCAAAATAATTGCAAACAAAACTCCCCCGGGGCAGTTGCTAGGTGGAGGCACTCGTTGTTTCGAGCAAGCCATGGATTGATGCTTGTTGGTGGAGGGGGAGTATAAAATTTACCATTCTATTTGGGAACCGCCAATAATGTGTGTAGCATGGAAGATATCACCATCTCTTGGTTGTTATATTGACAATGAAAGTATGCCGCTAAATTTTTTATTTATCTATATTTCAAAACCGAGCTTTGGCACCTCTACAAATCCCTGCTTCCCTCTGCGAAGGGCCTATCTATTTACTTTTATGTTGAGTCATCACCCTCTTATTAAAAAGCACTAGCTGGAGAGCGCTGCTGTCATTTACATCCATTGCAATTAATTTATATTGGGTATGACTGGATCTCTTTTACCATGAATTACAATGTCTAGTCAGTCCTTGACCTTTAAAGGTGCTCTGCATTTATATTTTGCGGTCTCAGAAAGGGCTAGCGAGATACCATCTTGTTATATCATACTATGATTGTTTTGAGAAAGTGTTGTCATCCGAGATTTATTATTATTGCTCGCTAGTTGATTATGCCATTGATATGAGTAAACATGAGACCTAAGAGTTATTGTGAATGTGGTTAGTCATAATATTTGCTGAAAACTTGAATGCTGGCTTTACATGTTTGCAACAACAAGAGCAAACAGAGTTTGTAAAAGTTTTTCTTTATCACTTTCAGTTTATCAACTGAATTGCTTGAGGACAAGCAAAGGTTTAAGCTTGGGGGAGTTGATACGTCTCCGTCATATCTACTTTTCCAAACACTTTTGCCCTTGTTTTGGACTCTAACTTGCATGATTTGAATGGAACTAACCCGGACTGACGTTGTTTTCAGCAGACTTTCCATGGTGTTATTTATGTGCAGAAACAAAAGTTCTCGGAATGACCTGAAACTCCACGGAACTTATTTTTGGAAAATATTAAAAATAATGGAAGAAGAATCCACGTCAGGGGGCCCACACCCTGTCCACGAGGGTGTGGGGTGCGCCCCCTACCTCGTGGGCCCCCTGACGCTCCACCGACCTCAACTCCAACTCCATATATTCACTTTCGGGGAGAAAAAAATCAGAGAGAAGGATTCATCGCGTTTTATGATACGGAGCCGTCGCCAAGCCGTAAAACCTCTCGGGAGGGCTGATCTGGAGTCCGTTCGGGGCTCCGGAGAGGGGAATCCATCGCCATCGTCAGCATCAACCATCCTCCATCACAAATTTCATGATGCTCACCATTGTGCGTGAGTAATTCCATCATAGGCTTGCTGGACGGTGATGGGTTGGATGAGATTTATCATGTAATCGAGTTAGTTTTGTTAGGGTTTGATCCCTAGTATCCACTATGTTCTGAGATTGATGTTGCTATGACTTTACTACGCTTAATGCTTGTCACTAGGGCCCGAGTGCCATGATTTCAGATCTGAACCTATTACGTTTTCATGAATATATGTGAGTTCTTGATCCTATCTTGCAAGTCTATAGTCACCTACTATGTGTTATGATCCGACAACCCCGAAGTGACAATAATCGGGATCAATCCCGGTGATGACCGTAGTTTGAGGAGTTCATGTATTCACTATGTGTTAATGCTTTGGTCCGGTACTCTATTAAAAGGAGGCCTTAATATCCCTTAGTTTCCATTAGGACCCCGCTGCCACGGGAGGGTAGGACAAAAGATGTCATGCAAGTTCTTTTCCATAAGCACGTATGACTATATTCGGAATACATGCCTACATTACATTGATGAATTGGAGCTAGTTCTGTGTCACCCTATGTTATGACTGTTACATGATGAACCGCATCCGGCATAATTCTCCATCACCGATCCAATGCCTACGAGCTTTTCACATATTGTACTCCGCTTATTTACTTTTCCGTTGCTACTGTTACAATCACTACAAAACCTAAAAATATTACTTTTGCTACTGTTACCGTTACTTCCATATTACTTTGCTACTAAACACTTTGCTGCAGATACTAAGTTATCCAGGTGTGGTTGAATTGACAACTCAACTGCTAATACTTGAGAATATTCTTTGACTCCCCTTGTGTTGAATCAATAAATTTGGGTTGAATACTCTACCCTCGAAAACTGTTGCGATCCCCTATACTTGTGGGTTATCAGTTCACTAGGACTCCCCCATTGCGGGAGTTTACAAGTAGTACTAAAATCCTCTAGGTACATGGTGTAGGATTTATCATAAAGAACAAATAGGACCGTGTGAGAGTTGCATGAAGATGAAAATTTAAATCTTCTCACAAAGGAGTCAGTAAGGTAATAGTGTTGGAGGCACTTATCTGACATGAAGCCCTCCAAATCAGCATTACACACATATGCCACAAATTCCTCCTTAAGTCCTACTCGGGCCATGAATTTTTCTGACGGCCATTCACAAGGCCGCACTTGAGCTTCTCTTGGTGGTCATGGTCCGGATCACGTATTGCAGGTCTGGGTCCTTGCTTCCTTGAAGAACCTCGTTGGTACATTTTCCTAAACATACTTCTTCTTCTGAAAAATTTCTGAAATTTTTAGTAACTTCAAATAAAAGTGAACCAAACTCAACAAAATTAATAGTAACTACTCCCAGAAGTGCCTAGAGACTATATCATGCATTAGAATTACTTGGGACCATATCAATTTGACATGCAAGCTCAAGAACAGGGTCACCTAAGCAGCAACAATTTGCAATGAATAAAGCACTAGAACAAAAACTAATTGGACCATTGGAGGAGTCACATACCAAAGAACAATCCCCCAAAGCACTTTTATGAGTGGAGCTTTGAGCTAGGAGATCGAAAATCGCAGCAAAATGAGCTAGAACTCGTGCTAGAGCTGGTTGGTGATTTTTTTGGAGGAAGAAGGAGTGTGTGGTGGCTGGAATAAGTGGAGGGGAGCCACCATGGGCGCACGAGGTAGGGAGCGCCCCCTAGGGGGGTGGGTGCGCCCTGGACCCTTGTGGCCAGGTGCTTGCTCCCCCTGATGTGTTCTCAGTGCCAGATATTCTCAAATATTCAAGAAAAAAAAATCATATTTCAATTTTGGGGCATTTGGAGAACTTTTATTTTTGAGGTATTTTTTATTCATGGATAAATCAGAAAACAGACAGAAAACATTTTTTTGCTTTATTTATTCTAAATAACAGAAAGTAAAAGGATGGCACAGAAGGTTGTGCCTTCTAACTTCATCCATCTCATGCTCATCAAAAGGAATCCACTAACAAGGTTGATCAGGTCTTGTTAACAAACTCATTTCGAATAACATGAAACCAGAGAAATTTCGAATAACACTATGTTACCTCAACGGGGATATGCACATCCCCAACAATAAGAATATCTTATCTCTTTTTGACAGTAGGAAGAGGAAATTCAAAACCTCCAATAGTAATAGTTGAAAAATTTCCAATAGAATTGATACTGTGGACTTGAGGTTGTTTCCTCAGAAAGTGTACCGTATGCTCATTACCATTGACATGAAAAGTGACATTGCCTTTGTTGCAATCAATAACAGCCCCTGCAGTATTCAAAAAGGGTCTTCCAAGAATAATAGACATACTATCGTCCTCGGAAGTATCAAGAATAACAAAGTCCGTTAAAATAGTGACGTTTGCAACCACAACAGGCACGTCCTCACAAATACTGACAGGTATGGCAGTTGATTTATCGGCCATTTGCAAAGATATTCAGTAGGTGTCAACTTATTCAAATCAAGTCTATGATATAAAGAGAGAGGCATAACACTAACACCGGCTCCAAGATCACATAAAGCAGTTTTAACATAATTTCTCTTAATGGAGCAAGGTATAATTGGTACTCCTGGGTCTCCTAATTTCTTAGGTATTCCACCCTTAAAAGTATAATTAGCGAGCATGGTGGAAATTTCAGCTTCCGGTATCTTTCTTTTATTTGTAACAATTTCTTTCATATACTTAGCATAAGGATTCATTTTGAGCATATCAGTCAAACGCATACGCAAAAAGATAGGTCTAATCATTTCAGCAAAGCGCTCAAAATCCTCATCATCCTTTTTCCTGGATGGTTTGGGAGGAAAAGGCATGGGTTTCTGAACCCATGACTCTCTTTCTTTACCGTGCTTCCTAGGAACGAAGTCTCTCTTATCATAATGTTGATTCTTTGATTGTGGGTTATCAAGATCAACAGCAGGTTCAATCTCTACATTATTGTCATTGCTAGGTTGAGCATCAACATGAACATCATCATTAACATTATCACTAGGTTCATGCTCATTAACAGATTGTGTTTCAGCATCAGAAATAGAAATATCATTAGGATTCTCAGGTGTGTCAATAACAGGTTCACTAGAGGCATGCAAAGTCCTATTATTTTTATTTTTCTTCCTCTTAGAAGGACTAGGTGTATCAACATTATTTCTCTGAGAATCCTACTCAATTCTCTTAGGGTGGCCCTCAGGATATAAGGGTTCCTGAGTCACTTTACCCCTATAGTTTCAACTCTAACAGCAAAGTCATTATTCTTATTATTTAATTCATTGAGCACATCATTTTGAGCTTTAAGTACTTGTTCTACTTGAGTGGTAACCATAGAAGCATGTTTACTAATGAGTTTAAGTTCACCTTTAACTCTAGACATATAATCACTCAAGTGTTCAATCATATACGCATTGCGTTTCAGTTGTCTACCAAAATAAGCATTAAAATCTTCTTGCTTAACCATAAAATCTTCAAACTCATCTAAGCATTGGCTAGCAAACTTAGTAGGCGGGATTTCAGCTTTATCGTATCTATAGGGAGAATTTACCTTTACTACCTGTGTCAGGTTATCAAGACCATGTATTTCTTCGATAGGTGGTAAATTAAGACCATGTATTTCTTCAACAGGAGGTAAATTCTTAACATCTTCAGCTTTAATACCTTTTTCTTTCATAAATTTCTTTGCCTCTTGCATATCTTCAGGACTGAGAAATAGAACACCCCTTTTCTTCGGAGTTGGCTTAGGAGTTGGTTCCGGAAATGTCCAATTATTTTCATTAGTCAACATATTATTCAATAGCAATTCAGCTTGATCCACAGTTCTTTCCCTGAAAACACAACCCGCACAACTATCCAGGTGGTCTCTAGAAGCATCGGTTAGTCCATTATAAAAGATATATAGTATTTCATTTTTCTTGAGAGGATGATCAGGCAAATCATTAAGTAATTGGAGAAGCCTCCCCCAAGCTTGTGGGAGACTGTCTTCTTCAATTTGCACAAAATTATATATATCCCTTAAAGCAGCTTGTTTCTTATGAGCAGGGAAATATTTAGCAGAGAAGTAATAAATTATATCCTCGGGACTACGCACACAACCAGGATCAAGAGAATTAAACCATGTCTTAGCGTCACCCTTTAATGAGAACGGAAATAATTTAAGGGTATAGTAGTAACGAGTTTTCTCATCATTAGTGAATAGGGTGGCTATATCATTTAATTCAGTAAGATGTGCCACAATAGTTTTAGATTCATAGCCATAGAAAGGATCAGATTCAACCAAAGTAATTATCTCAGGATCGACAGAGAAATCATAATCCTTATCAGTAACAAAGATAGGTGAAGTAGCATAAGAAGGATCATATTTCATTCTAGCATTCAGAGATTTTTCTTTAAGCTTAACTAATAATTTCTTAAGATCGCTCCTATCATTGCAAGCAAGAAAGTCTCTAGCAGTTTCTTCATCCATAACATAACCCTCGGGCACAACAGGCTATTCATATCTAGGGGAGAATCTTCATCATCACTTTCATCAATATTATCAGTTTCAATAATTTCCTTCTCTCTATCCCTAGCAAGTTGTTCATCCAGAAATTCACCTAGTGGCACAGTAGTATCAATCATAGAAGTAGTTTCATCATAGGTATCCTGCATAGCAAAAGTGGCATCATCAATAACATGTGACATATCAGAATTAATAGCAGAAGCAGGTTTAGGTGTCGCAAGCTTACTCAAAACAGAAGGTGAATCAAGTGCAGAGCTAGATGGCAGTTCCTTACCTCCCCTCATAGTTGAGGGATAAATTTTGGTTTTCTTGTCTTTCAAGTTCCTCATATTGACCAGCAGATATAAATCCCAAGTGACTCAAAGAATAGAGCTATGCTCCCCGGCAACGGCGCCAGAAAATAGTCTTGATAACCCACAAGTATAGGGGATCGCAACAGTTTTCGAGGGTAGAGTATTCAACCCAAATTTATTGATTCGACACAAAGGGATCCAAAGAATATTCTCAAGTATTAGCAGCTGAGTTGTCAATTCAACCACACCTGGATAACTTAATATCTGCAGCAAAGTGTTTAGTAGCAAAGTAGTATGGAAGTAACGGTAACAGTGGCAAAAGTAACGATAGCAGTTTTGTAGTGATTGTAATAGTGGAAACGGAAAAGTAAATAAGCGAAGAACAATATATGAAAAGCTCATAGGCATTGGATCGGTGATGGAGAATTATGCCGGATGCGATTATTCATGCAACAATTATAACATAGGGTGACACAGAACTAGCTCCAATTCATCAATGTAATGTAGGCATGTATTCCGAATATAGTCATACGTGCTTATGGGAAAGAACTTGCATGTCATCTTTTGTCCTACCCTCCCGTGGCAGCGGGGTCCTATTGGAAACTAAGGGATATTAAGGCCTCCTTTTAATAGAGTACTGGACCAAAGCATTAACACATAGTGAATACATGAACTCCTCAAACTATGGTCATCACCGGGAGTGGTCCCGATTATTTTCACTTCATGTTTGCCGGATCATAACACATAGTGGGTGACTATAGACTTGCAAGATAGGATCAAGAACTCACATATATTCATGAAAACATAATAGGTTCAGATCTGAAATCATGGCACTCGGGCCCTAGTGACAAGCATTAAGCATAGCAAAGTCATAGCAACATCAATCTCAGAACATAGTGGATACTAGGGATCAAACCCTAACAAAACTAACTCGATTACATGATAAATCTCATCCAACCCATCACCGTCCAGCAAGCCTACGATGGAATTACTCACACACGGCGGTGAGCATCATGAAATTGGTGATGGAGGATGGTTGATGATGACGTCAGCGACAGATTCCCCTCTCCGGAGCCCCGAACGGACTCCAGATCAGCCCTCCCGAGAGAGATTAGGGCTTGGCGGCGGCTCCGTATCGTAAAACGTGATGAATCCTTCTCTCTAGTTTTTTTCTCCCCGAACGTGAATATATAGAGTTGGAGTTGAGGTCGGTGGAGCACCAGGGGGCCCACGAGGCAGGGGGCGCACCCAGGGGGGGTAGGCGCACCCCCACCCTCATGGACAGGGTGTGGGCCCCCTGGCCTTGATTCTTTTGCCAGTATTTTTTATTATTTCCAAAAATAATCTCCGTGAAGTTTCAGGTCATTCCGAGAACTTTTGTTTCTGCACAAAAATAACACCATGGCAATTCTGCTGAAAACAGTGCCAGTCCGGGTTAGTTCCATTCAAATCATGCAAGTTAGAGTCCAAAAGAAGGGCAAAAGTGTTTGGAAAAGTAGATACGATGGAGACGTATCAGTTGTCAGAAATTCTCAAGACGAGCTCACGTGCCGGCTCAAGAATTGAGAATGATCCCAATTGCTTGGCCGTTTGCGGTCTAGGGGCTTGATATGGTTGGACCTTTCAAAAGGTCCAAGGATAAAAATACCCACCTTCTGGTGGCGGTTGACGAATTTACAAAATGGGTTCAGGCAGAGCCGATCAGTAAGTGTGACGCGGCAACAACGGTTCAATTCATCAAAAAGGTGATTTTTCGTTTTGGCTATCCCCACAGTATTATAACTGGCACTAATTTGTCCAAGGGTGCTATGAAAGAGTTTTGTCAATGAGAGCATATTCGTCATGATGTATCATCAGTAGCTCACCCTCGGTCCAATGGCCAAGCTGAACGAGCCAATCAAGAAATTTTAGGTATCAAGCCTCGGCTTATGGTCCCTTTGCAGAGGACGCCGGGTTGTTGGGTGGAAGAGTTACCATCAGTGTTATGGAGTATCAGTACTACCCCCAACAGATCTACAGGTTACACGCCTTTCTTCATGGTTTACGGAGCAGAGGCGGTTCTCCCTAGTGACATCCGTCACGACTCACCCCGCGTGGCAGCTTATGTTGAAGCTGATAATGAAAAAGCACGTCAGGATGCACTTGACCTATTGGATGAGGAGCGTGACCTTGCGGCGGCTCGTTCGGGATTTACCAGAAAGATCTGCGTCGTTATCATAGCCACCGGGTTAAATCCATAACCTTTCAAGAAGGCGATTTGGTGCTCCGGCTTATCCAGGATCAAACTGATATGCACAAGCTATCCCCGCCTTGGGAAGGGCCTTTTGTGGTCATCAAAAATCTGAACAATGGGTCATACTACCTTATCAATGTTTGATACCACAAGGACTCATGCACGTCGGAGGAGGAGACCCGCCGACCGTGGAATATTGCTCATCTTCGGCCTTATTACACTTGAGCCACCGGCTCTTGTGATGTACATACTTCTATCAATGTATATATTATGATGAATATAATAAAGCTGGCATCCCTAATTCAGGGCCTCTCTCGTTTCATTTCTGAGAGTATGAGTCTTTATTGTCACTTCATATGGTCACTTGGGGGCTTCCTGCTCATTGAGCATAGCTATGATTACCCTCTTGATCCAGTTTATACGCCATGATTACAAATTGCTTGGGGGCTTCCTGCTCGTTGAGCATAGCTATGACTATCCTGCTGATCCGGCTTGTACGCCTAGAATGAAATATTACTTGGGGGCTCTTTATTAATGAACAGAGCTTTGTTGACCCTTGTAATAGGCTTGGACGCCAGGTGTATTCACCAAAAAAATCCGGGTTATCCTACCTTTGCAAGTCTGCCACTCCGCCCAGGTAATCCTGGAATGACTCGCCGTACTCTTGACAGTCAATCTTATAAAGACCCTGAACTTGTCAAAGTTAAAACAACAATTGGTCATGTGAGGCCCGACTTACAAGGTTTGTATGAAGGTTTAACTTAGCGGCTGTGCGACCCTTGAACAACACTTGATTTTGAGGCTTGGCAGCCTATGAAAGCCTTGTGTTCTGATTTATATTTGATTTGAACATTTTTTGAGGTTCGTCTCTTGTGACATATTAATACATGGTTGAAAACCGATGAGGGCCATGTTGCCTTATGGTTCATGTATGAATTTATCCAAAGTTTTGTTAACCCGGCCTGGTTGTGGACTTTAAGTCACCAGGGTATGATGATTATGTACTTAGAGTGCCGTGCTCTAAGTTTTGGGATGCTACCCCTTGCTGCATACGGCGTTGTCAGCCGGCAGTATGAATAAATTGAACAGAGCGTTGTGCTTCTGTCTTTGGACTGTTACCTTTATTGCACGACGTATGACAAGTCAGTAGTATGAACAAATATCACAGCTATGATATTTATTTTGTCATGACTATATGAGATTTTGATAAATCGACCCTGATTATGGACTATTTAGCCATCAGTGGTTTTTATAAAGGGATATTATGACCTGCCCTGGGGTAAACCGCCAGGGCACTTCTTATCTGTTTATGTGCAGGAACAATGATAAAACCGCCCTGCATAATTGATGATGCCATAAAGCATAAGTGGCGGATCTTTAAATAATGGAGCAGCAGTGTTATGCAAATAAAACATGCACGATGGTGTGACAGAGCAGAATTGTTTAAACTAGCCTATTACAAGGCATCTGACGGCCCAAAAGGACATGTTTTTTTGATATATAGCGTCAAAACGCTATGACTGGCGCCGGCTCATGAATTCAGACTTCTACTCTTGGCGGGTTGAAGCCTCCGGGTCATCCCGTGCTTCGTCTTCCTCGGCTCCTTGATTATCCATTGTCTAGAAGTCAAGCATAGACCAGTTGATACCGGTCAAAGCTTTAAACACAGCTTCATCATCAATAAGGTTGGATGGATCAATGTCAGGAGCGAAGGTGTGCTTACGCGTCGATGGGATGAGATCCACTTCCGGATGAACCGGGGCCTTCATCTTCTTGTTCTCAGCATCATAAGCCGCCTGGTATTGAGATAGATTGGTCTCTTCAGCTAGCCGGGTCGCTAATGGATGCATTGCTCTTGCTATTTCTACAAAGTCATTGGCGCTGAAGGCCGACCCGTCTTCCTTTACACTTGGACAACCATTGGCCAAATCTTCTAGATCAAGATCTGCTTGCCACACCTTTGCCCGACTTAAAGCAGTCAAGGCGCCGACTCTGGCAGAGGCTCGCTTTAATTCGTCGATCCTTTGGTGCAACACCGATAACTTTTCCAATGTGTCCTTGATGAGGGTGGGCAGCTGTTTCTTATGAGTAGCATCGGCAATGGTCCATTGAGCACCAGTATATAGCTGTTCTACAAGAGTGTAGACAGCCTTAAGCCTGATACACATGTCTGAGCCCAGCTTGACGCTCCGGGAGCCTGCATCAGTAAAGTTATTGACAAACCGGCAGATGATTATTATATGCTTGCTGGGATGAAAGAGTCATGTTTACTGCTTACCAAAGATGGCTGAAGTCATACTATTGATCTGATGCCTTAAACCGGACAACTCATCAGTCACTGGTTTAAGCGCAACCTCGGCGTATTCTGCTCTCTTCAATAGAACCGTTTTCTCGGTCTCCCAGCCGTTTTTGTCAGCGTTGAAGCTTTGTTTCAACTGCTCAATATTTTCCAATGCAGTCTTCAGTTCTGACTTGTCCTTGGATGTCTCAGATTGCTGAGTTTTAATATTGGCCCTCAGATCGTTGAGCTGCGAATCCTTCTCAGTCAGTTCAGCCTGTGACATGAACAAACATGGAAGGTATTTTCTTCATGATTATTGTTGAAGTCCCAAGCACAATACAATATTTTCCTTGGCACTTGGGGGCTAATGCCTATTGCTCTTTTCAAGACAAATTTATCTGATGACCCGGGAAAAATGATATGATCTGGTTTATAAAAGGCTACATATTGGGATGTTTGTTTCAGTAATGGCGATAAGTCCCGGTTTATTCATGCTGATTAAACCAGCCCTTGGGGGCTACAGATGCAAAGTTGATTACTACTCATTGAAGTCCCGGCTTAACTTGGTAGTTTAAGCCGGCCCTTGGGGGCTACTAGTGATGATGTTCATCTATTTATGACCATTGGAAAGTCTATAGTATATTCAATTCTATCATATTCTATAGACTTGCCGGCTGATAGAGATATATTTATGAGGATAATTTGATTATTACCTCATAGCGGTCCTTCATCAAGTTGACCAAGCTGATTTCAAAGTCATGGCTGGTATACAGACGGTTCAGATAACCGGAGTGGATTTCTTGAGCGTTGAACTAGGTGTAGCTTTCCAAGTCTGCTTTCCACTTGCCTTTATCAGAAGCAGAAAATTCTTCCTTGGCGTTGTGCTTGGATAAGGCAGTAGGGTTACCCGGAGCTGTATAACCAAATCCGATGACGATGACATTGTCAGCCTTCTCTTCAGTGGGCTTGTTTGGGCTTGGCGGTTTAGAGATGGCCAGCTCAACATCCATACGATCTATGGTGACATCATGTTCTTCTGGTGGCGGGTCATCAATAGTGGCCTCTGCAGTTGGATGACAGACTTCTGGCAATTGTTTTTTCAGCTCGGAAGGGTTGGAGTCTTGAGCCGACTTGTTCCGTTTTGCCTTCTTGCTAGGCTTGGCCATACTGCTGAAAATCAGAAACACAAAAGATGTCAGCATATTGATCAGGCATGAAGTTTTGAATGATTGAATATACCTTACCCAGACACAGTCTTGAAGGCTGGGATTTGAGTTCCCGTTGAGTCATCGGAGGAGGAATGAGATGTTCCCTGGTAATTTGAATCAGACGGATTAAGAGGTTGATGAAAAAGACCCGCCTTGGGATAATCTAAGTCAGAAATTTTTGAAACCTCCGGTCGACGTTTGCGAGGTGATGGGGTGTTCGGTAAGCCGGAGGATAAGATTCCACCACCGTTGTGTTGGGTTGTGCGACAAGCTTCATGTTGCTGCTTCTTCAATAGAAGTTTGGGATCCAAGTGAGCTAAAGGATGAGAAAATCTTACTTTCCGGCTTGCTTGTCGAGTTTTCTGTGTTGGCAGAGGTTCTGAGCCGGAGGAAAGGATAATTACCTCGTCATCATCTGCACGGCTGGCTTCCGCATCATCATGATAATGATCATTGTCAATAAGATGTACAAAAAACGAGCCAAGGGAATCAAGTTCTACCTCCGACTCATCATCATCATCATTCTCATCCAAGTTGAACTCGACAGCTTTGGTTTTCTTCTTAGCAGGCTTTTTGATAGCCTTGCTTTTTGTCCGGGTTTTCTTTGGCTTCTCCTGCAGCTTCTTGGTCCAAAAGGGTGAATCGGCCTGTAAACATTGAATGAGTATGAACAGACAACACAAATGAAAATATGGTTCAAGTATGAGTCTGATTCAAGCTTACAACTGGCGGCTGGTTCAAAAGGCAGAAAGGATTCAATCCAACTTTGCTCCAATCTTCCAAGATCTCATTCAACAGAGTTTTGGTCATATTATTGATGTCTTCATCAGTTATTTTGATCTAATAGTGGCGTTGAGGATCTGTTAAATCGCCACTGTACTCGCACATTAAGCCGGGCCGGCGGCTTAGAGGCAAGACTCTCCAGGCGACCCAACAGCGAACTAGATCAATTCCGGTCAAGCCGTTGGCCATCAAGGCCCGGATCTTTGCAAAAACCGGCACATATTTCTTCCATTCTACTGTGCTGATATGGTCTAGAAGATGATGTCTGCTACTAAGCCGGCTGGTGCGATAACCTGACAAGGAGTTTCTCCTTCTGGTGAAGTATCTTGGCAATAAAACAAAGTCTGGTTCCAGTCTTTGGGGTGACTGGGAGGAGTGGCAGCTGGGAAGGTGGCTTCTTTCCGGCGTTGTATAGATATACCACCTAGCTCCAGGCCAGGCCCATCTGTGAATCCGTTCTACTGGTTCAAGTAGTAGAACTCCCTGAATAATTCTACGGTGGGCTCCTGTTGAAGATACACCTCGCAGAATACTTGGAAGTTGCAGATGTTTGAAATGGAGTTTGTTCCGATATCCTGTGGATGGAGCTTGAAGAAATGCAGCACATCACGGAAGAATTTTGAGCCGGGAGGACTGAAACTCCGGTCCATATGATCTGTAAAAACCACTACTTCACCATCTTTGGGCTCAGGGCGAATCTCAGTGCCTGGGACCCTCCAATGGATGACGTCCTTTTTGGCCAGGACACCTGTCTGCACATATATTCATTCAAATCTTCCTCGGTGACCCGGGAAACGACCCAGTTGCAGGAGGTGACAGTTTTTGCCTTTGACATTTTGGACTACAAAGGAAGATATTGCCGGTTTAAGTGTCACGCTATTAAACCGGGCCATTGATTCAAAGGTAAAATGCTAAAAATGGCTAATAGGTTAAGCCAGAGGACGAACACTGAAGTATGCAGATATTCACATTGGCGGCTTAAAAGGGGACTAATGGTACCCACCGGATTAAGGATTCTGCTGATAAGCCGGATAGAGTTTTAAAGTCGCAAAGCCAAATTATAAGGATGAAAGCATGGTTAAACCGGAGAAGCATTGCTCGGTCATGCAAGTTATGAAGTATATGGTGGCGGTTTAAACAAGGCTTAGTATCTTATGGTGGATCACGGTTTACAGTATAAGCTGCCATGGCAACTATGATACCTCAAATTTTGCTAAGTGTTGGACAAACAGATTTTGCAAGATGGAGCTATAATTTTGGATCTACCACAGTTCAGAAAAAGCAGTAAAAGTCTAAACCTAAGGCGGCGGCAGTGGAAAAGTGTGGATGTTCCGATGAGATCTTCTATGGAGAGATGCTACTCTGATGATAAAAATGAATGATAAAACTACTTTCGCGCAAGGCTAATGACCTATCGAGAGTAAAAGCTACTAGAGTTGAGGGAAACAACGAAGAACGGCCAGAACACCGATGAACTTCCCAAACCCTAACGCAGATCTGAGGTGAAACAAGAGGAACACTTACACACGACGAGGGGCAGCGGTGGCGCACCGGAGTTCTCTGGTCTGATCAGGTTGATGCGGCGGCCTAAGTTGGTGCAGTGGTCGAAGGTCGCGGCGGCGGAGCTCGAGCACAGGTGCGGCTGTGCGAAGGAGGAAGATGAAGATGAGGAAGCAAGGGGGAAAATAAAAAGAACCCCCGTCCCTATTTATAAGGGGGTGGATATAAGACATGCACGGGAATCGAGGAGGTCGAGATCATCATGTGGCTATATGGACGCCTTGATTTTCGGGATGATTATTAAAGATAAGGATCAATTAAGATGTTCTAGACCGTGTGTGAAATTAATGCGAAGTGACGTCATGGCGGTCTAATAAGATTCTGTGAGTTGACGTCATGGCGGGTTACAACAAGATTTATCAAAGAAGTGGTGCAAGATTTTGACAGGACATGTATTGAAGATTGACATGAACAAGTACAAATTAACCTGGGGCCTAATGTTGGGGATATGACTACTGGGTATGAACCGCCCAGGAGGGGCCGGGTCATGCCACGAGCGACTTATCAATGAAGATGGCGGGTCATAGCAAGCCCATTGGTGGCCTAAGACCCATAGGTGACTTGAGGCCCGAAGGGATGAACCGCCACAGAATAACTTGTATTGTAAGGCAAGCTTAGTTAGTCACCGAGCCGGACACGATGTGTATGAGCTGTCCGGGACTCTATAAGCCACCGGGCATCAACATATGTATATAAAGGGGTGACCCGGCGGTGAGTTAAGGGCAAGAAACAAGAGATCGAGAACTAGGTCAAGCGTATTCGCTCCCAGGTAATCGACACCCAAGCAATACAAACCCAAACTGGATTAGGCCTTTACCTTCTGTAGGATCAAAAGTATGTCTAGAGGGGGGTGATTAGACTACTTGACCAAATAAAAACTTATCCTTTTCCCAATTTTAGTCTTTGATAGATTTTAGCTAACTTAGCACAAGTCAAGCAATCTTAACACAATTCAAGCAAGCATGCAAAGAGTGTATGAGCAGCGGAAAGTAAAGCATGCAACTTGCAAGAATGTAAAGGGAAGGGTTTGGAGAATTCAAACGCAATTGGAGACACGGATGTTTTTGTCGTGGTTCCGATAGGTGGTGCTATCGTACATCCACGTTGATGGATACTTCAACCCACGAAGGGTAACGGTTGAGCGAGTCCACGGAGGGCTCCACCCATGAAGGGTCCATGAAGAAGCAACCTTGTCTATCCCACCATGGTCGTCGCCCACGAAGGACTTGCCTCACTAGCGGTAGATCTTCACGAAGTAGGCGATCTCCTTGCCCTTACAAACTCCTTGGTCCAACTCCACAATTTTGTCGGAGGCTCCCAAGTGACACCTAGCCAATCTAGGAGACACCACTCTCCAAGAAGTAACAAATGGTGTGTTGATGATGAACTCCTTGCTCTTGTGCTTCAAATGATAGTCTCCCCAACACTCAACTCTCTCTCACAGAATTTGGATTTGGTGGAAAGAAGATTTGAGTGGAAAGCAACTTGGGGAAGGCTAGAGATCAAGATTCATATGGTAGGAATGGAATATCTTGGTCTCAACACAAGTGTAGGTGGTCCTCTCTTAGAAAATGTAGGTTGGAAGTGTAGGTTCGTTCTGATGGCTCTCTCCACGAATGAAGAGGAGGTGGAGGGGTATATATAGCCTCCACACAAAATCTAACCGTTACACACAACTTCCCAATCTCGGTGGGACCGAATTGAAAAACTCGGTCGGACCGATTCAGCAAATCTAGTGACCGTTAGGATTTTCGGTGGGACCGACATGCAACTCGGTAGGACCGATATGGTTAGGGTTAGGGCATAATGTAATCTCGGTGAGACCGATTACACAAACTCGGTGGGACTGATTTTGGTAATAAGCTAACGGAGAGTTGGTCGTAAACTCGGTGGGACCGATTCGCTCATTCGGTGAGACCGAAATGTTATAAAAGGGAAACAGAGAGTTTACATTGCAATCTCGGTGGGACCAATCGCTCATCTCGGTAGGACCGAAACGTTACGAAGGGAAACAGAGAGATTACAATCCCATCTCGGTGAGACCGAGATTCCTATCGGTGAGACCGATTTGCCTAGGGTTTGTGGCAGTGGCTATGACATCTGAACTCGGTGGCGCCGGATAGAAAGAATCGGTGGGGCCGAGTTAGACTTTTGGTTTAGGTCATATGTGGATGTGGGAAAGTAGTTGAGGGTTTTGGAGCATATCACTAAGCACTATGAAGCAAGAACCTCATTAAGCAACATCTCATCCATCCTTGATAGTATTGGCTTTTCCTATAGACTCAATGTGAGCTTGGATCACTAAAATATGAAATGTAGAGTCTTGAGCTTTGAGCTTGATCCAATCCTTTTATCCTTAGTATTTTGAGGGGTCCACTTTTCTCATCCATGCCATGCCGTTCATTGAGCTTTTCCTGAAATATTTATCTTGGAATAATGTTAGCTCAATGAACTATATGTTGTTAGGAATTACCAAAACCACCTAGGTATAGTTTCACTTTCAATCTCCCCCTTTTTGGTAATTGATGACAACATATAGATCAAAGCTTCGACAAATGATAATAAGAGTGAAAAACATTGTCGCTTTAAGAAGTATGTGAGAAGCAAGAGCTCCCCCTAAATTTGTGCATAGTTTAAGATTTGCTTTGGACTACAAATGCACAAAGAGTTAGGCTCATGGGTTACTCTTCCATGTCACATACATCTTGGTGGAGCGCTAAAAAATGATAACAATAGAATACATGCACTCATCACCAAGCAAAGTGAATGATCATATAGAGATAAAAGGATAATGTCATCCAACAAGCATTAATGTAGCATATGATCAAACACATGATCATCCAAGTATCACATGATGGAAGGTATCTCAATCAAGCAAATAAAGTTCAACCACCAAAGCAAGAGAGAATAAAAGCAACGCTCTCTCTAAAGCCTATGATCTATACATTTTCTCCCCTTTGGCAACAAGTTACCAAAAGTTCATAGAAAATGCATAGCACTAAATCGTCTCTCGTGCTTGATCTTGGTGGTGGTGTAGATAGAACTCCAAGGGCGAAGGCATCAGTTGATGCAGATGGAGCTGGTGGAGTGGGTCTTTGGAGCTGGTGGCACTTGAAGTCTGTAGCTGGTGCGGATGTAGTGGCTCGGTGTGCATCCATCGCACTACTGGTGACCTCTGAGCTCTAGGCACTCTGGCAAATGCCTCATGGTTGTCTTGCCCTTCCTCTCCGCACTTCATCCTGAAGTTGCTCAACAACAGATCTGGATCTCGATTACCTTCACATCCAAGTCATAGAACTTCTGCTCCATGATCCTCTCCGGCTCTCCCGGTTTTGAGTCAAGGTGGCCAGCCCTTCTCAATCCTCAGAGTGGATGCAATCAAGTAGCCAAGCTGATCCTGTTTTCTCTTCAAGAAGTACTGAGATGCCTCTTCCATTGTTGGCATCTTGGCAGTCTTCTCAGTCCTTGCCTTCTCCTTCTTTGCTTGTGCTTGCACAGAAGATGGTTCATTTTCATCCATCACAACAGTGTTATTCTCAAAGTCTGGGTAGATGGGAAGGTTCTCCTTGTCCAAAAGATATGTGCAAGTGCCCATCTTGGAGTTAATCAGCTCCTGGATCTATGGGCCATACCCACAACTTCTCTTTTGGTCAGCAGCTGTCCTCTTGATAGTTTCAACTATAAGACTCATGACCTTGAACTTTTGTGGCACATCAAATAAGTGTAGAAGATTTATTGCATGGCCTCTGATCATGTTGTGATCACCTGACTTGGGCAAAAGAGTGTGCCTGAGGATCCAGTTGATGGTTGGCAGTCCTGACAGAAGGTAATGTACTGATCCAAACTTGCGTGTTTCAATAGCAGCATCTGGGATATCCTTGTACATATGTGCCATAGTGTTGTGATCCATCTTCTTCTTGGCATAGACATCCAAGTCATCCTCTTTCTCCTTAGGTGCATTGATCAGATTAGCCCATTCCTCAATTGATGATTGGTACCTAGTACCTTCAGACATCCATACTATCCTGCCATCTGGATAGAAGTGTGCCGTGGAGTAGAATTGCATTATTATCTCATCATTCCACTTTGTGAGCTTCTGCCCAACAAAGTCTGCCACTCCACAAGCACTGAAGCTGTCATACACACCAGGATAGTGTTCTTCATTCTCCTTGATGTATTCCCAGTTCACCCATCTCATATCACACACTATTGGCTTCTTGTCCAGCAGAATTGTCTCACATAAGTCCTGTTGTTCCTTTGTGTGGAACCTGTAGTCTACAACAGTTCTCCTTCTGGTGGCATATGGATCTGACTCTCTCCATAGCCTCAAACCTGAATCCTTCCTTATCTTCATGTTCTCAGCTACTGGATGAGCATCATTGTGATCTGGAATTTTTGGCTTCAACTTCCTCAAGACATGTGACTCATCATCTTCTTCTTCAGCAACAGTTTCAGGCACTGGAGCCTTGTTCTTCTCAACAGCTGGAATACTCCTGGTATTCCTCTTAGGTGTAGTCTTGGGCTTGGAGGCAGCCTTGGGTGCTACTTTGGGCTTTGATGAAGCAGCCCCTGACATGATGGCATCACCCATAAGCTTATGAGCTTTGGGTGCTGGTGCAGCATCCTCTCCTTCTTCTTCCTCTTCCATCATGGAAGGCTTTCCAATAACCCTGACCATGGTCTTCTTGACCCTTTCCTTCCTCTTCTTCCCTTCTACAGCAGCCTCTTTGGGTTCAGCTTCCAAAGATGCTTGAGTGAAGGCTCTGGCTTTAGACATGGGAATCCTTTTGGCAGGTGCTTTGGTCTTCATACCAGGCTTAATGGCTGCAGCTGAGCCATATTATTTCTTGAGCACTTTCTTCTTGGAAGTGGCCTCATCCTCAACAGCCACATAGTCTTCATCCTCAGATTCTGAGGTTCTCTTTTTTCTGGCCCTGGTGGCAGCTTTGGGTAGGTTGCTTGGGGTGCTCCTGCTGCCATCATCATAGCTGCTAGAGGGACTAGTGCCCTCACTCACTTGAACCTGCTCCTCTTCCCTATTCAGACATATTGCAAACGCTGACAACAGACCCTGTGAGTAGATATAGATGAGATAGCGTGGATGAGCATCACAAAATACAGAGGTTTTTGCAAAAGAATGAGTCAAAAACTTAGTTTTAGTTTTCCACAGAAAGCATTTCGGATCTACCGATTTGTAAACTCGGTGATACCGAAGCAGCTTTTGGAACCTAAACTAGTGAACTCGGTCAGACCGAGTCACAGTTTGGTGGCACCAAGACTGCTAGGTTTTCACAGAGTCCTGAACTCGGTCACACCGATTTGCAATTCTCGGTCAGACCGAGAATTACATGTGCAATGGCCTTAGCCGAATTAGTGGTACCGAGTTCTACAACTTGGTTGGTCCGAGATGGTTTCGGCGGAAACCTAACCCTAAATTTTCAATTCATCTCTAATCTACGGAGTGTTTTGACTAGATAAGATATTTTCAATCATGGCAAGATTTATGGCGAACACAATGTGCTAGGAATCAGATAGGGATAGCACAGTGATCGAGTTCATACCCTAGTTCAGCGATGAACTCGCTACGGCGGCAATAGTGGGGATGATTCCCATTGACGGTGATGGAGACCAGCGGCAGGAGGCAGCTGGCGACGAGGAGGACGATCCGGAGACCCTGGAGGCAAAGCGGTCTGAGCGCGGGCGAAACAGTTCGGAGAAAATTTCCAAATTTTTGCCCGTGGGTATATATAGCCCGACCCTGTCGGTGTGACCGAGTCGAACAACTCGGTGGCACCGAGATGCATAACTGCTAGCAGTTACAACAACTCGGTGTGACCGAAAAGTTCAAATCGGTTGCACCGAGATTGAAAACCTAGATCGACTTAGTGATCTCGGTATGACCGAAATGGGGATCGGTCAGACCGAAACGCACAAAGAAGTTTTGGAAGTTTAAGTCTATGATGAATCGGGGACTCCGAGTGCTCCTCACACAGAGTGGTTCGAATCTGACTTGATCAAATTTTGTGATGTAGCATGAATAGAGTTTGAGACGAGAAAAGCATAGATAGCTAGAGAAGGTTCTTAGGCATTCTTGTCCATCCACTTGGCAAAACAAAAAGAAGCCAATCAATCAAAACAACAAGTGGATGTCCTCGAATGAGTAAAATATGCAACCAACACACAATAAAATGGCAAATGAAATATGTGGCGAAGCATGCACAACCAATTCTAGCATCTATCAAGCAATTGGCGATGACTAGGTCATCTATATATGAGTATATTGACTTAGGAGTCAAATGAGAACATTTGATCATAGGTCATACTCATCGTTTAAGCTCAAGTGGGGTTACCACTTTTACATAATGCATTGTTGTGTTCACACCATTAGAGTTGCTTTAGCTCAATTCTTAGAGTAAAGCTCCCCCTAGATGTGAGATCCCCCCTTAGAGGGATGAACTAACCTTGGGTTTTGTCGATGATGACTTCATGTAGGTGTTGAAGATGTGGATGCTCAATGTTGATGTAGATCATTTGGAGCAATCCTTTGGAGTGAGTTGCACTTTCAATAGCTACACGGGTTAGTCCCACAAGGAACAAGCAAAGATATCCATAGACATAGAGTGATGCACGCACAAGATGATGTCTATGAAAGCATTAGGTTACCTTGTCCCTTGTCTTACCAACAAGAGGGTCTGTGACTCCTTGAACTAGTGCAAGATGTGGAAGTTGATTGCACTTGTTCTTGCCAAAATGATATGAGTGAAATATGTTGGCGGAGTCACCCTCAAGAACTCTCTAGTTCTTCTTTGGGATCCACATCATCTTGATGGGAATCCTCGGAGTTGTAGTCGTACTTGATGAAGTAGAACTTGATGTAGTCTTGGGAACCCACTTGACCAAGGCCTTTGGAGCTTCTTCAAATGTATCAATCTCTTCTTGAAGCTTGTCCTTGCCTTTTTGCTTGTGGTCTTGTGGTGGAAGATCTTCTTGGGCTTGTGTCCCCTTGAAGGAAGTAGGAACATACTTCTCTTGTTGAGGAACAAACTTCATCTTGGGGTATTGATCTTCTTCCCACTCAACTCCATTGGCATTGAACTTTCGTTCAAAACCAACACCTTGATTCTTCCGGTGCCTTCATTGCTTGCGTACAATTTCCTAAAATTGCTTACTCCCGGCAAGGCTCTTGTAAACACCTTTCTCTATAATTCCCTTCAATAAGCTATTTTCTTGCTCAAGTGTAACTTGGCTAAGAGAATCATTAGTGGAATCAAGAGAAGTACTAGAAGCAACAACATTGGATTTAGCATGATTATTGTTACTACTAGAGAAAGAATCCTTCTTGTTCTTGTTACTAGACTTGACTTGAGGCATGTAAGTAGATAAGAGTAAACGCTTGGCAATGTAAGAAGAACTTTTCTTACGAAGATCATCATTGATTGCCTTTAAGAACTCATGCTCTTGCTCAAGGTTGAGCTTTTCAAAGCGTAACTTCTCATGAGTCCTTGAAAGTTCTCGATGATCTTCTAAGATAGTTTCATGAGCTAACTTAAGAGTGTTTAGTTCTTTAGTTAGAAGCTCAATCTTCTCCTTATCATTGTCATTCGTTTTATCTTGATTAGCATGATTAATTGACGTTTCATCATAGTATTCATCACTAGAGTTGTCAACAAGTAAATCATCATCACCTAACAAGTCATCTTCATCACTATTGAAATCGACATACTCGGGGTGTGATACCTTTGGACCTTTGGCCATGAAGCATCTTCCAATTCCTTCATTTGGTGAATCAAAATGTCGTAGGAGTTGGTTGACACAAGTGCTAGACCGGCAACACCTTCATCTTGAGTATATTCAGAGTCGGAGTGATAGCTTCTCTCGGAGTGATTGTCGTAGTCGGAGCCGGATACCCATTCACCAACATGAGCTTGATGTCTTTGTTTTGTGTAGCTCCTTGATGACTTGTCCTTCCTTTCTGAATCCTTGCTTCTCCAGGATGTTCTTCATTCATAACGATTAGCTCTACTCCTTCTCTCTCTTGATGGTGATTCTTCCCTTCTACTTCCTCTCTTGGGAGAATCCTCTCTTCTTTTGTAGGGTGTCGTACACTCATTGGAATAGTGTCCGGGTCTTCCAAAATTGTAGCAATTACGCTCACGACTAGAAGATCTTTTGTCATTGTAGGACCTTGATTTGGAGCTTCTCTCTTTGCTTCTACTCTTGTAGAATTTGTTGAAGTTCTTCACCATTAAGCTCAATTCTTCATTGAAGGTTTGTTTCTCACTTGATGATGTGGGGGCTTCACATGAGGCTTTGTAAGCACCACTTGAATTGTTGTGAAGTTCCTCCTTATCCTTGAGTGACATCTCATGAGCAACAATTCTTCCAATGACTTCTGTTGGCTTGAGATCTTTGTAATTGGGCATCATCCGGATCAATGTGCACACGGTATCATATTTTCCATCCAAGGCTCTTAGGATCTTCTTGATGATGAATCTGTCGGTCATCTCTTCACTTCCTAAGCCGGCGATCTCATTTATGATAAGAGCAAGCCTAGAGTACATTTCAGCGACACCTTCACCATCCTTCATTTTGAACTCGTCAAGTTGACTTTGAAGCACATCCAACTTGGATTCCTTGACGGAGTCGGTACCTTCTTGCATATCAATCAAAGTATCCCAAATTTCCTTTGCATTCTCAAGACGGCTGATTTTGTTGAATTCTTTGGGGCACAATCCATTGAACAGGATATCACAAGCTTGAGCGTTGTATTGCAGCATCTTCAACTCTTCCGGGGTAGCTTCACGGTTCGGTTTTCTCCCATCAAAGAATTCACCTTGCAATCCAATGCACACAATAGCCCAAACGGCGGGGTTATGTCCAAGAATATGCATTTTCATCTTATGCTTCCAACTAGCAAAATTAGTACCATCAAAGTAAGGACCTCTACGGTGATAATTTCCCTCGCTAGACGCCATACTCTCCTAGGTTGTGAAACCAAGGCTATGACTACCAAAAGCTATGGAAATCAAAGCAAATGGAGACCAAAGCTCTGATACCACTTGTAGGATCGAAAGTATGTCTAGAGGGGGGGGGTGATTAGACTACTTGACCAAATAAAAACTTATCCTTTTCCCAATTTTAGTCTTTGACAGATTTTAGCTAACTTAGCACAAGTCAAGCAATCTTAACACAATTCAAGCAAGCATGCAAAGTGTATATGAGCAACAGAAATTAAAGCATGCAACTTGCAAGAATGTAAAGGGAAGGGTTTGGAGAATTCAAACGCAATTGGAGACACGGATGTTTTTGTCGTGGTTCCGATAGGTGGGTCTATCGTACATCCACGTTGATGGAGACTTCAACCCACGAAGGGTAACGGTTGCGCGAGTCCACGGAGGGCTCCACCCACGAAGGGTCCACGAAGAAGCAACCTTGTGTATCCCACCATGGCCGTCGCCCACGAAGGACTTGCCTCACTAGCGGTAGATCTTCATGAAGTAGGCGATCTCCTTGCCCTTACAAACTCCTTGGTTCAACTCCACAATCTTGTCGGAAGCTCCCAAGTGACACCTAGCCAATCTAGGAGACACCACTCTCCAAGAAGTAACAAATGGTGTGTTGATGATGAACTCCTTGCTCTTGTGCTTCAAATGATAGTCTCCCCAACACTCAACTCTCTCTCACATGATTTGGATTTGGTGGAAAGAAGATTTGAGTGGAAAGCAACTTGGGAAAGGCTAGAGATCAAGATTCATATGGTAGGAATGGAATATCTTGGTCTCAACACAAGTGTAGGTGGTTCTCTCTCAGAAAATGTAGGTTGGAAGTGTAGGTTCGTTCTGATGGCTCTCTCCACGAATGAAGAGGAGGTGGAGGGGTATATATAGCCTCCACACAAAATCTAACCATTACACACAACTTACCAATCTCGGTGGGACCAAATTGAAAAACTCGGTCGGACCGATTCAGCAAATCTAGTGACCGTTAGGATTTTCGGTGGGACCAACATGCAACTCGGTAGGACCGATATGGTTAGGGTTAGGGCATAACGTAATCTCGATGAGACCGATTACACAAACTCGGTGGGACCGATTTTGGTAATAAGCTAACCAGAGAGTTGGTCAGGTAAACTCGGTGGGACCGATTCGCTCATTTCGGTGAGACCGAAATGTTACAAAAGGGAAACAGAGAGTTTACATTGCAATCTCGGTGGGACCGATCGCTCATCTCGGTAGGAACGAAACGTTACGAAGGGAAACAGAGAGATTACAATCCCATCTCGGTGAGACCGAGATCCCTATCGGTGAGACCGATTTGCCTAGGGTTTGTGGCAGTGGCTATGACATCTGAACTCGGTGGCGCCGGATAGAAAGAATCGGTGGGGCCGAGTTAGACTTTTGGTTTAGGTCATATGTGGATGTGGTAAAGTAGTTGAGGGTTTTGGAGCATATCACTAAGCACTATGAAGCAAGAACCTCATTAAGCAACACCTCATCCCTCCTTGATAGTATTTGCTTTTCCTATAGACTCAATGTGGTCTTGGATCACTAAAATATAAAATGTAGAGTCCTGAGCTTTGAGCTTGAGCCAATCCTTTTATCCTTAGTATTTTGAGGGGTCCACTTTTCTCATCCATGCCATGCCATTCATTGAGCTTTTCCTGAAATATTTATCTTGGAATAATGTTAGCTCAATGAGCTATATGTTGTTAGGAATTACCAAAACCACCTAAGGATAGTTGCACTTTCACCTTCACCGCGAGGGGCCAAACCAGTATAAACTCTCTATGTCCTTTGTCCCGTTTGACTCCTTTAAGCTAACCTAGTTGCGATGGCTCCACGACTAAGTCCTTACGCCAGGACATCTGTCGTGTTAAGTCCAGGACAAGACCCATCTATTAGCTTAGCATAATGATCGTTCAGTTTTATTGCTATAACTTTCTTCATTTCTTATACATATTCCTTTGACTATGAGATTATGCAACTCCCGGATACCGGAGGAATGCCTTGTGTGCTATCAAACGTCACAATGTAACTGGGTGATTATAAAGATGCTCTACAGGTATCTTCGAAGGCGTTTGTTGGGTTGGCATAGATCGAGATTAGGATTTGTCACTCAGAGTATCGGAGAGGTATCTCTGGGCCCTCTCGGTAATGCACATCATAATAAGCCTTGCAAGCAATGTGACTAATGAGTTAGTTGCGGGATGATGCATTACAGAACAAGTAAAGAGACTTGCCGGTAACGATATTGAACTAGGTATGAAGATACCGGCGATCGAATCTCGGGCAAGTAACATATCGATGACAAAGGGAATAACGTATGTTGTTATTATGGTACGACCGATAAGATCTTCGTAGAATATGTGGGAACCAATATGAGCATCTAGGTTCCGCTGTTGGTTATTGATTGGAGAGGTGTCTCGGTCATGTCTACATAGTTCTCGAACCCGTAGGGTCCGCACACTTAACGTTCAATGACGCTTTTGTATTATATGAGTTATGTGATTTTGTGACCGAATGTTTTTCAGAGTCCCGGATGAGATCACGGACATGACAAGGAGTCTCGAAATGGTCGAGAGGTAAAGATTCATATATAGGACGATAACATTCGGACACCGGAAGTGTTCCGGGGGTACCGGGTACGTATCGGTCACTGTAAGTGCATCTAGTGCCCCTTAGTGATTTTGGTGTATTGAAGACTTATAGGTTATGGACTAATGTGTTTATTAGTGTACACAGGTCTATAAGTCTATGAGGAGTTTGATATTTACAGAGAAAGTCGACCCCTAAAAATGAAGTTCTTCGATCAAGACTTTGATATTTCAAGACTTTTCAAGACTTTGAAAGTGAAGAAATTGGTGTGACCTTGAAGACTTGGTATTCATTTGAGGAACATGAAGCGTGAAGACTTTTGTTTTCGTAGTTTTGTTTTCTCTTTCTTGAGTCATAGGAAACACCGTACTGTTAAAGGGGGTCGAGGAAATACTAAGGAAAAATTTCCATGTGATGCTCAACTCAAAATCCTACACCTACCAATCCCTTCGAGTGAAGCCATTGGAAATCTCATACAGTTCAGTCAATTTCTTCAGTGACAGAGACGAAGTTCTTCCGTCACGAGAATTTGTTCGACCGAGGAGTTAGGAATTCGCCTTGAGGCGGATTGCCTACACGATGAGGAACATGATAGCCCGAGGAATTTGAGAGTCAAATTTCCGACCGTTCTTGTCTTGCCGCCAGCTGTCCCAAAATATCTTATCCACCTAACGGTCATATCATTGAATGACATTTATGTCCTATCATGTCGGACTGCTCCCTAGGCTATAAATAGCTGCCCCCCTACAACCACTAGCTAGTTGGCTGCTCCGAGAGAAACTTACACTTGTCATTTGAGAGCATCCCATCCTCCGAGGACTTTGAGCGAAAATCATCGAGTGAGGAAAACCCAAAACCAAACACCTACAAACCCAAAGTGAATGAGCATCACTGAAGAGATTGATCCTGTGTGGATCTGATGCTTGTTACCTTTGAAGACTGTGCTTCTTCCAGACGGTTAGGCGTCATGGTCTAGAGCATCCAAGAGGAATTGTGGATCGCCGAGTGACCGAAGTCTGTGAAGGTTTGGAAGTCGCTCGAGACTTACCACGAGTGATTGGACGAGGTCTGTGTTACCTTAGTTCAAGGAGAATACGGTGAGGATCGGTGTCCCGAGCTGCGTGCTCGGCGATCGGGTGTCCGGGGACTGTGTGTCCTCGAGTTTAAATACTCAGCAGCTCCAACCAGACGTACAACTGAGACAACAGTTGGAACTGGTCTACCAAATCATTGTCTTCACCAACCTTACTGGTTCTATTTCCTAAACTCTTTCATTTCCTCATTACTGTGTTGAGTGTTTGTTCATATCTGTGTTTGAAGACTTTGACTGAAGACTTTCTCAATTTCCTCAGTTCAATTTCTTCAGTCTGTTTGTCTTCATCTTGTGTTATCATGTGATTACGCTTTCTATACTCTGTGCTTGTCTTCATTTCATCATGATGACCATGCTTGTATTCTGTTATGCTTACTTTTGAGTACTTATTCCGCTGCAAGTAGTTCTTCGCTAAGGAATTTCCTCACCAGCAAATTCCTCAGTGAAGAATTCATAAAAATCGCCTATTCACCCCCCTCTAGTCGATATAACGCACTTTCAATTGGTATCAGAGCGAGGTACTCCCTTGTTCTGTGTGATTTTGGTTTAACCGCCTGGAGTTTTAGTTATGTTGGCCGCAAGTATGATCAAGGTCTCGGCTGGGTGTCCTACCTTTGATGGAACGGACTACCCCTACTCGAAGAACAAGATGCAAATGCATCTTGAGGCAATTGACAACGATCTCTGGTATGTTGTGGAAAATGGTGTTCCCTCTGTCTCACCCTCACTGAACGCTACCGATGTGAAGATATTCAAGCAACTCGATTCTCAAGCGAAGAATATCATATGTGGCCATCTGAGTAAAGGACAGTATGGAAGCGTGAGTGCTTTGGAAACTGCTAAGCTTATCTGGGATAGGCTGTCCAAAGTAAATGAAGGAGTCTCAACTCAGCGTGACTCTCGAGTTGATGTTCTTCGCAATCTCTTCAACCGCTTCAAAAGACTAGACAATGAAAATGTTCAACAAACCTTCGACCGCCTCACTGACATCTCAAATGAGCTTCAAGCGCTTGGTGCCACTGACATCACCGACCATGAGGTGGTGAAGAAATTGTTGAGATCGCTTGATTCCTCATTTGATACTCTCGCACTGATGATACAAGAACGTGCTGACTACAAGTCACTTGATCCCGCCGATATCCTCGAGAGGCTAAATACTCATGAGTTCCGACTTCAAAAGAGAGATCTCTATGGTTCAAGCTATGGTAAATCACGTGCCACAAGGCCAAGGCGTTGTCGAATCTGAATGTGAAGATTCTGGTAGCAGCCTTGGTGATCCTGAAGAATTGAGCCAGGAGCTAGCACTGCTCGTGAAGAAATTCCAGAGGTTCTCAAGACGTGGTCGCTTTGGAAAATCCTCAAGGAGCAGTGATTCCTCATCCAGTGACTATAAGAGAAGGCTATGCCACAAGTGCAAGAAACCTGGTCACTATATTCAAGATTGTCCTCAGTGGGAAAAGGAATTAAAGAAGAAGAAATACAAGGATTACAGTTCTGATGACGCTAAGAAGAAGAAGAAATCATCAAAATCTTCATCATCAAAATCCTCGAAATCTTCGTCTCACAAGAAGAGCAGCTCCAAGAAGGCTCGGGCATTCATTGGCAAGGAAATGGACTCTGAAGCTGAATCTGAGGAACATGAGGAAGAGGAGGCATCTGAGGAGTCCGAGTCTGGTGTGGCGAGTCTGGCTCTCGCTACTGCTTTCGTCAGCAAGTCTATCTTCAACTCTGAAGAAACTGTCCTCACCAACAAGGCTGATGAAGATAATGATGACTATGCTCCCACCTATCGCTTCACGGAAAAGGGTGCCAAGGTACTCAAATATACCTCCTCTGAATCTAGTGAGAATGAATCTGATGAAGACCTCAAGCCCAGCTACTCTAAACTTGCTAAGATTGCTGTAAAACAACAAAGGGCTTTTGAAAAGGTTCAAAACATGCTAGATAAAAGTGATGATATGTTGGGTGAAGAAATGGATCGCACTAAAGCCCTCGATTGAAAATCTTCAGAGACTTGATCTAGGTTTGACAACCTTCAAGGTCATCATAACACTCTCTTGTCTGATCATGAGAAGCTCTCTTATGAATTTCTTCAAAGAAAGCAAGATCTTGAAAAGCTAAGAGTGAGTTATGAAGATCTTCAGGAGGAGCGCGATTCATTACTTTCTCAACAAATCAGCTGCTCAGAAGAATTTGTTCCTCCATGCTTAAAGTGCATTAAACGTGAATCGCTAATTCTTCACTGAATGTTCAAATGCTTCAATTGTTACAAATTCTTCACCTGCCTCTGCTATCACTAATTCCTCATCTGAGGACATTGCTAGTATCACTGACGATGCAGGGCTGAAGGAATTGTACATGACTGACATGTACAAAAGCCTTAAAGGGCATCGACTCTTTGTGATGTGCTTAAAAGCAGATCCTCAACAGAACCCTAGGAAAGAGGGTATTTCCTTTGAGAGGAAACTCAATGCTGATGGAACATATTGGAAGCCTGAGCAGTACCCCAAAACCTCATGGATTGCTGCAAAGGGACCTCCAGATGATCCATCTAACTTATCTGGCTTTACATGTGAATCTCCTCATTCTTCCGATGAGTCATTTGACTCAACTATAAACTGTTCAAAAATCAGAATGGTGAAGTATTTGCTAGATATGTTGGCACTAAGCTGCGAGAACGGTTCCCTATGAAGAAAATCTAGGTTCCCAAAAGGTGCCTTGAAAGTCTTGGTGAATGTCCTCATGACACCACCTGTGAAGAATAGGAACCCCAGATCAAACTCTTCATATGGACCAAATGCTTCATATGGATCCAAGTCCTCATATGGACCAAATTCCTCACGTGGATCAAATTCCTCAAAAGGATCAAAGTCCTCATATGATTATCATCCTGCTAACAACTCTGTTTCGCAGGGTAGAGCTAAGGGCTATGAATATGTGCATTATTCTTCAAACCATTATGTTCATAAGTCCTCAAGAATTTCTCCGCTTATTCATATGCTTACCCTAACCCTCTTATGTGAAACGAACTGGATTGGCTTCTATGCCACCATTCTCATATGGAGCTCGTAGAGTGATGAACTCTTTGCCACCCCTTCAGATGTGGGTGGTGAAGAAAAAGAACTAATCTCTTCTGCAGGGTCAGGTTCCCGGACGTGCTTTAATGTCTGAAGAATTTGCTGGGGGCCTGACAAAAATGCCTGAAAGGACGTAGGCTAATCATGAAGAAATGAACCTTCATTTCACACGTCCTCATACTGCTATATCTATTTTACTGCTTGATGAAATTCATCTGATGAATTTGATATCATATTCTTCACTGATGAAGTATATGAGTTCGTAAGTTGCACTAATTCATCTGCAGGATGATCAACCCAAAGCCAATGAGTGGGTCCTCGATAGTGGATGTACAAATCACATGACTGGTGACAAGAATCTATTGATGGATGCTCCTTATCACCATCGCATCTCAAGCATATCATCTTCACGACAAAGGCAAAAGTCGTATTGGGTCTAGGTAAGGTTGCAATCTCTAAGGACATACACATGGACAAAGTCATGCTTGTTGAGTCCTTAGGATACAACCTCATGTCAGTCTCAATGCTTTGTGATCTTGATATGGTTGTTGTCTTTGGCAAGTATCGTTGTGTTGTGATTATGGAAGTTGACAATTCCAAAGTCTTCGAAGGCTTTAGGAGAGGAGACTTGTATATTGTTGATTTCTCTACAGGACCACAACCAGCCGTGTGCCTACTTGCAAAAGCTTCAGAAGGTTGGCTATGGCATCGATGACTTGGTCACGCAGGCATGAGGAATCTGCACACGCTTGCGAAGAAGAAGCATGTCATTGGAATTGAGAATGTCAAATTCCTCAAGGATCACTTTGTGGAGCCTGTGAAGCTGGAAAAATGACCAAGGCCAAGCATCCAGCAAAGACTATCATGACCACTACTCGACCATTCGAATTGCTTCACATGGACCTCTTTGGTTCTAATCATTACTCAGCAGCCACTAATGATGCATCTCTATATGGCTTTGTTATTGTTGATGATTACTCTCGTTACACATGGGTACACATTGTTACTTACAAACATGAAGTGCAGGAAGTCTTCAAACGATTTTCCTCGAGGGCTTCAACCAACTTTGGTGTGAAGATCAAGCACATCAGGAGTGACAATGGAACTGAGTTCAAGAATTCTGGTCTTGATGACTGTCTTGATGAACTTGGTATTACTCATGAGTTACCTGCTCCTTATACTCCTCAGCAAAATGGCGTCGTGGAGCGCAAGAACAGAACTCTTGTTGAGATGGCTCGCACTATGCTTGATGAATACAAAACGCCTCATCATTTTTGGATTGATGCAATTGATACCGTGTGCCACATCATCAACAGGGTATATCTTCACAAAATCTTGAAGAAGACTGCCTATGAACTCCTCACTGACAAGAAACCAAATGTGAGTTATTTCAAAGTCTTCGATGCCAAATGTTGGATTAGAGATCCTCATCACAATGCTAAATTTGCACCGAAAGCACATGAAGGTTTTATGCTTGGTTACGGAAAGGACTCGCACACCTACAGAGTCTTCAACAACGCTCTTCACAAGGTTGTTGAAACTGTAGAT
Source organism: Aegilops longissima (assembly GCA_021605205.1). Classification (NCBI taxonomy): domain Eukaryota; kingdom Viridiplantae; phylum Streptophyta; class Magnoliopsida; order Poales; family Poaceae; genus Aegilops; species Aegilops longissima. Next base: position 474,264,061 of record CM038676.1, read on the forward strand.
GTGCGGTTCGATGAAACTAATGGCTCGCAAAGAGAGCACCTACCTTCTATGATAGATGAACCAGCACCTGAGGATTCTATCAAGTTCAAGGCGACTGAGAATGTCATTCCTACTGAAGAATTCATTCCAGAACGTGAAGAACGTCGTGCTGATGCACCTGAAGATAATGCTAAAGAAAATGGTGCTGAAGAAAATGCTGATCAAATTCCTCGACGACAACCAGCTCATCCTCGCGTTGCAAAAGAAGTGCAAGTTGAAAAGATCATCGATGACATTGAAGCACCAGGTCCTCTCACACGCTCAAAAGCTTCACATTTATCTAACTTTTTTGGGCACTATGCTTTTGTCTCTATTACAGAGCCCACTAAGGTAGATGAAGCATTTCTGGAGCCTGAGTGGATTCAGGCCATGCAAGAAGAATTACATCAGTTCGAGCTTAACAATGTCTGGGAACTGGTCAAACGTCCAGATCCTCGCAAGCATAATATCATTGGCACAAAGTGGATCTACCGCAACAAGCAAGATGAAAATGGCCTTGTGGTGTGGAATAAGGCACGACTTGTAGCTCAAGGCTACACATAGGTTGAAGGAATTGACTTCGATGAAACTTTAGCACCTGTTGCTAGACTTGAGGCTATTCGCATATTACTTGCTTGTGCTAACCATCATGATATCGCTTTATATCAAATGGATATGAAAAGTGCATTCCTCAATGGTAAGCTTGAGGAAGAAGTATATGTTGCTCAACCCCCAGGTTTTGAAGATCCAAAGAATCCTGACAAAGTCTTCAGACTCAACAAGGCCCTCTATGGCCTCAAGCAGGCCCTCGGGCGTGGTATGATACTTTGAAGGAATTCCTCATGAAGAATGGCTTCACACCGGTTCACTCGACCCTACTCTCTTTACTAAATCTTATGATGGTGAACTGTTTGTGTGCGAAATATCGTTGATGATATTATCTTTGGCTGTCTTGACCAACGTTATAGTGATGAATTTTCCTATATGATGAGTGAAGAATATCAAATGTCTATGATGGGAGAGCTGAAATTCTTCTTAGGTCTTCAAATTAAATCAACAGCGCAATGGCATATTCATATCTCGGAGAAATACCTCAAGGATGTTACGAGGAAATTCGCATGCAAGATTGCAAAGGCGTCAAAATTCCTATGCCCACAAATGGCCATCTATGCATCGATGAAAATGGTATTGACTTGATCACAAGGTATACCGCTCCATGATTGGTTCTTTATTGTACTTATGTGCATCTAGGCAGATATAATGCTTAGTGTTTGCATGTGTGCCTGATTTCAAGCTACACCAAGGAATCACACCATAAGGTGTGAAGCATATTCTTGATATCTAGCTCACACACCAACACTAGGATTATGGTACCCCAAGGGCTCGCTTTTGATCTCATTGGATATTCGACTGACTATCTTTGGTGATCGTGTGGACTGCAAATCAACATCTGGTACTTGTCATTTCCTTGGGCGATCCTTGGTGCATTGGTCCTCGAAGAAACAGAATCTGCGTATCACCGCTTCATCGCGGAAGCTGAGTACATTGCTGCTGGTTCTTCTTGTGCTCAATTGCTGTGGATGAAGCAAACTCTCAAGGATTATGGCGTCAACATGAAGAATGTGCCTCTCTCTCGTGACAATGAGAGTGCCATCAAGATTGCTCACAACCCAGTTCAGCACTCGAAGACAAAGCACATTCCTCTTTGTGATCATGTGTTGAAGGGCGACATCTCCATCGAGCATGTGAAGACTGAAGAACAGCTAGCCGATATCTTCACAAAGCCCTTGGATGAGAAGAGATTTAGCAAGTTGCGGTGTGAGCTAAATATCTTAGAATCTTCGAATGTTCTTTGAAAAGGACACTCATCCTAACACTTATGCAAAATTGATGACTTAGATGTGCAACACATGAAGAAACGTTTTTATTTAATCAATGAAGAACAACACTCTAAGTGTGAAGAAATTAATGAAGAATTTGATTCTCAGAACCCTATGACAATTGTACGCGGTGTCTGAAATCATCATTCTTATATGGTGGTCACGCCACCACCAAAGTTGAAAATCTTCAATTTGAGTTTTCCTCGCTTTTGAAATTCTTGATTTTCAAATTCTTCAACTTTGCAAAATCTTCACTTTGTCTCCGTCGTTTTTCTTCATTGGCTATATATATATATATATATATATATATATATATATATATATATATATATATATATATATATATATATATATATATATATATATGGGTTTATGTCCTCTACAGCATTCACTTATGGCTATTTCTTCAAGTTGCATTTTACGCTAAGTGAATGTGATCGGACCCTTCCCCTCTATGCTATACTCAACCCAATCTATTCACAAATTCTTCATGTGCGTTCTATTTGAAACTCGTTCAAAATCTTCTTTGTGTCCTTGTCATTTGAAGAAATTGCGAACGGAACTTTAAAACTAATCTTATCCAAATTTTCGGCTTTGCCGCTCAAACCGTTCCGCTTCCTATGATAGACTTATCTATTCACCCACGATCTAACACGATCTCCACTTTTCAGTACGTGGGTGACACATGTCATGCGAATGAGAAGGGTCAGGGGCAAGTTCGTCCTAAATCTTCGGGCGAACAATTTTTCACTGCGACTATAAATACCCCCTCTCCCCTTCCTCACTTCCTTTACTCCGCTCGACCTCTCTCTCCCGCTCGAGCTTCTCAAACCCTAGCGCCGCCGCTACTCCATCGTCGCCGGTGAGGAAGATCTTCACTGCCTCGACCTCGTCGCCGTCGTACTCGCGCCGGTCGCGGAAATCTTCACTCCGCCGCCGCCGTAGCTGTCTTCCTCCTCCGAGTTAGGGCGTGGAAGATCTGAACTGATGAGCTTCAAATCTACACTTCTCAGTTCGTCGTGTTCTTCATCCAGGGTAATTAAAAGTTACTTTTACTGCCCTCTTTGATTCAAGTTTTCTCTACAAAATCTTCAAAGGTGTTTTATTCTTCAAATCCTCACACACAAAACACCTCACTAGTCATCTGTTCTTGATTCGTTTCTCTAAGCATCCTTTTTCTTCAAGATTCCTCAATTGTGTGGATCCTCAATCTATACAACTCTGGAACCTAAGACAAAGAACGCTTAGTGAAATCCTTCAAGGCTCATCTGGTCAAATTCCTCGAACTTATTCTTTTTGAAAAACCTTCTGAGAACGCATATGGCCTCTCCAAATTCATCGCAACTATACTCTGTTCACAAGTACTCATGTCCGCTGCTGAATCACTAGGTTCTCATCAACTTAACTCAATTGCAGCGTTCCTCGAAGAAAAGTTGCATACTTCTTCAGAGAATTCGATTGTTCAAATTCCTCAACTGAAGAATATGGCAGACGGTAAGAAGCCACAGAAAGGAGGAAAGAGGCCTGAGGTCATGACTGCTTTTGAAATACCTGAGGACATCTATGCTGACTATTGCACACCTGATGAAGCCAAGTTCGGAAAGGAGAACAAAAATCAGCGCAAGGTGCGCATACAAAGTATTGAAAGGAGATGGGCAAGAGAATGGAGGGAGTACAGGTATGTTACTACAAAGTACATGAAGAAATTCGCACTTAATCCTCCATGCCCAAGAGCTCCATTGGCACCTGACCAAGAAGCTGACCCCACCAGCATCAAGCGTGGTGAGGATTTTCCTGAAGAATGGGCCAAGCGCCAAGCCAAGTTGGCAAGACAAGCCAAAGAAGCAGTGAGGAAATTCAATGAAGACTCTGCTGCTGCTGCTGCCACTGAGGCCTCTGTCAAGCCTAGGAAATCAATGGCTAAGAAGCCCGCGCACAAGCCAAGTGCTTCACCAACAGTGCCCTCACGACCTAGTTCCTCAGCAATGCTGTAACGCCCTCGATGTGGCTATATCTCCCACGTGTCGAAGCACGACTTAGAGGCATAACCGCATTGAAAGCAATGTCGCAAGTGAGGTAATCTTCACACAACCCATGTAATACATAAGGGAAAGAGATACATAGTTGGCTTATAGTCGCCACTTCACACAATACATAAATAAACACCCATCATCCAGATTACACTCAAGGTCCGACTACGGAACCAAAATAAAAGAAGATACCCCAAATGCTACGCAGATCCACGATCGTCCCAACTGGGCTCCACTACTGATCGTCAGGAAAAGACACATAGTAACGACCACGTTCCTCGTCGAACTCCCACTTGAGCTCGGTTGCGTCACTTGCACTGGCATCGTCGGCACCTGCAACTGTTTTGGTAGAATCTGTGAGTCACGGGGACTCGGCAATCTCACACCCGCGAGATCAAGACTATTTAAGCTTATAGGTAGGACAGAGTTGTGAGGTGGAGCTGCAGCAAGCGACTAGCATATATGGTGGCTACATTCGCAAAAGAGAGCGAGGAGAGAAGCAAAGCACGGTCGTGAAGCTAGTAGCGATCAAGAAGTGATCCTGAACTACTTACGTCAGACATAACTCCAACACCGTGTTCACTTCCCGGACTTCGCCGAGAAGAGACCATCACGGTTACACACGCGGTTGATGTGTATTTTAATTAAGGTCAAACTTCGGGTTTTCTACAACCGGACATTAACAAATTCCCATCTGCCTCATAACGCGCGGCACGGCTTTGAAAGATAATACCTGCGGGGGTGTTCCAACTTAGCCCATTATAAGCTCTCACGGTCAACGAAGGATATTCCTTCTACCGGGAAGACCCGATCAATCTCGGAATCCCGGACTACAAGACATTTCGACAGCAATAAAACAAGACCAGCAAAGCCGCCCGATTGTGCCGACAAATCCCGATAGGAGCTGCACATATCTCGTTCTCAGGGCACATCCGGATAAGTCAAGCTACGAGTAAAACCAAGCCTCGAGTTTCCCCGTGGTGGCCCAGCAGTCTGCTCGGTTCGGGCCAAGCACACTCGAAGGAGCCTTGGTCCGGGGTTAAAATAAAGATGACCCTCGGGCTCGCGAAAACCCGGGGGAAAAAGGCTTAGGTGGCGAATGGTAAAACCAATGTTGGGCCTTGCTGGAGGAGTCTTATTCAAAGCAAACTGTCAGGGGGGTCCCATAAATCACCCAACCGTGTAAGGAACGCGAAATCAAGGAACATAACACCGGTATGACGGAAACTAGGGTGGCAAGAGTGGAACAAAACACCAGGCATAAGGCCGAGCCTTCCACCCTTTACCAAGTATATAGATGCATTAATTATAGTAGATATATATTGTGATATCCCCAACAAGTAAACATGTTCCCATAAGGAACAATATCTCCATGTTCCAACAAGGAACAAACTTCATCTTCACCTGCAACTAGCAACGCTATAAGAGGGGCTGAGCAAAGCGGTAACATAGCCAAACAACGGTTTGCTAGGAAAGGATGGTCAGGGGCTGACATGGCAATATGGGAGGCATGATAAGCAAGTGATAGGCATCGTAGCATAGGCATAGCAAAAGAGCGAGCATCTAGCATAGCAAAGATAGAAGTGATTTCGAGGGTATGGTCATCTTGCATGCAAAGTTCTCAGAGTTGTCGAAAGCTTGATCCTCGTAAGCGTTCTCAACAGGTTCCTCGTTCACGTACTCGTCTCCCGGCTCTACCCAAAGCAAGAACACAAACAAAGGAACCACAATAAATCACGGTGCAATGCACAAACAACATGATGCAAAACATGGCATGATACGCGAGATGTGATATGCAATGCGTATGCGTGCTCCGGAAGGAAAATGATGAACCAGGAATCAACTTGGCAAACCAAGTATGCCACTGGAAAGATGATATGATTTCGGTTTAAATCGATATAAATATCACCGGAATCGGATGCACGGTTTGCAAATGACAAGCAAAACAAGAATGGCACAAATCGCCATTAATGACATGATACCACTTAGCAAGCAACAAGAAATTAAGCTACTGCACCCAAACGTACCAGAAAATCATATGGCAGTGATCTACTCAAGATGCTTGACAAAAGATGAACACTGAGCTACGGCTAAATCACATCAAGTGAACATGGCATGAAAATATCAGCAAAACAGGGGCTGAAATCAGCAACATCATGACACCTAGTTTGCATGCATGTGCTAGTCACCACAGAGATCAAAAAAATACATGGCATACACCCCTGGAAAGATGGCATGGCATATTACAAAACACATGTAGGACTCAAGATCATAGGGTGCTCACATCAATCATAGCAAAAATAACAAAAGTGCAAGTTCTGTTAAGAAACAGAAACTAACATCACATAGCCCTCTTCTAATAGCATTTCGGGCATCAATATGAGCTCAAATGAAAATGATGCAATGAGATGAAATGATCTACTCTTCCAGACGAACATTTTGACATATTACACGCACGAAACGGAGCTACGGATGCAGAGTTATGGCATGATGAAAATGCAACAAATATCATCATAGAAAAAACTTAGATGAAACGGGGGGAGAAAGTCAACCCCTCGGCGGTTGATCTGAGATCGATCGAGGCGATGCTGGCCGGCGGCTCGCCGGAGCCCGTCGGGGGGGAGAGGGGAGGCGGGGCCGAGGAGGAGAGGGAGGGCCGAGGAGGAGACGACGGCGGCGGCGGCGGGCTTTGGCCTTGGCGGCGCTGGGATATTGGCTGGCGGTGGCGGCCGGGGCCCATGGAGACGGCCGGCATGAGGGCGCTGGCGGCGGGCGCTGCCGGGCGGATCGGCGGCGGGCGGCGTGGTCGGGCCGGTCGGGCGCTGGCTCTTGAAGGCGCTGCTCGGGCCGGAGGGCTCCCCGCTTGGGCCCCGGCGGCCAGCGTGTGAGGCGGAAGTGGCGACCGGGGCCACGTGGTAGCCCCTGGTTCGCCGGTATGCGGCGGCGACGCGTCCGTCCGATCCGGACGTGTCCGGCGGCGCGGAGGGGATTTCGTCTAGGGTTTCGGGGGAAATGATCCGGGATTTGGAGGGGGAGATGCATATTTATAGGTAGAAGGAGCTAGGAAGCTCCAAATGGAGTGTAGTTTTCGCCCACACGATCGTGATCCGACGACGGAGAGCATGGAAGTGACTTAGATGGGTTATTGGACTATTTTGAAGGGGTGTTGGGCTGCAACTTAAAAGAGGCCTTTGCGATAGTGCGGTTAACCGTTGGAGTACCAAACGAGCTCCAAATGACCCGAAACTTGACAGGTGGTCTACCGGTGGTATACCAAGGCCACTTGACAAACCTCGGTCCATTCGAGAAAGTTTAGTACCGCTCACGGAAAAAGCGTAAAAGGGGACGCCGGGGACATAGGAGTGCCGGATTGCAAAACGGACAACGGGAAAATGCTCGGAATCATGAGGCGAACACGTATGCAAATGAGATGCACATGATGACATGATATGAAATGCATGACATGGACAAAATGCAAAATGAAGAAAACCCAACCACGGAGGGAATATCATATCACAATGCCGAAATGGCAAGAGTTGGAGTTACAAATATGGAAAGTTACATCCGGGTGTTACAACACTCCACCACTACAAGAGGATCTCGCCCCGAGATCTAGGACTGAAAGAACTCCGGATATTCGAACGGAGGTGATCCTCGCGCCCCGTGTGGCTTCTCGGTCGGAATGGTGTGACCACTTCACTTTCAGGAATTTGATTGACTTGTTGCGAGTCTTGCGCTCGGTTTCTTCAAGAATAGCAATGGGGTGCTCATGATAAGAGAGATCTTCTTGAAGGTCAATTTCTTCGAAGTTGATAGTGCGTTCAGAGTCTTGAAGCACTTGCGCGGCTGTGACACGTGAAACACATCGTGCACATTCGCGAAGTTGGACGGAAGCTCAAGTTGATAGGCGAGATCGCCTCTTTTGCCAATGATCTTGAAAGGACCCACGTATCTAGGGGCAAGCTTCCCTTTAATACCGGGCGACGAGTGCCTTTCATTGAGAGGCGGAGGTAGACATGGTCTCCGATTTCAAAAGCCACATCACGGTGCTTGTCATCATAATAGCTCTTTCCGCGCGATTATGCGGCTTTGAGATTCTCACGAATGACTTTGCACATTTCTTCGGCTTCTGTGATCAAGTCGTTGCCAAGAAGTTGGCGTTCACCTGTCTCGGACCAATTGAGAGGAGTACGGCACTTTATGCCATAGAGAATTTCGAATGGGGCCTTGCCCGAACTCGCTTGGAAGCTGTTGTTGTAGGAGAACTCGGCATATGGAAGACAATCTTCCCATTTCATACCGAAGGAAATGACACAAGCCCTGAGCATATCTTCAAGGATTTGATTGACTCGCTCGACTTGGCCACTTGTTTGAGGATGGAAAGCTGTGCTGAAACGAATGTTGGTGCCCATGGCCTTCTGAAAAGAATCCCAAAACTTGGAGGTAAAGATGCTGCCACGGTGCAGAAGAGATCACTTGTGGAATGCCGTGCAAGGAGACAATCACGAGGTGTATAGCTCGCCAACCGAGCTGCTGTGATAGATTCTTTGATAGGAAGAAAATGAGCCACTTTAGTAAGCTTGTCAATGACAACGAAGATAGCATCATTTCCACGCTTGGACTTAGGAAAACCAGTCACGAAGTCCATTTCGATATGATCAAACTTCCATTCTGGAATAGCAAGAGGTTGGAGGAGACCAGCTGGTCGTTGGTGTTCTGCTTTCACTCTTCTGCAGACATCACATTCATTCACGAATTGAGCAATTTCTCGCTTCATTCGAGTCCACCAATATGACTGCTTGAGGTCATGGTACATCTTCGTACTTCCAGGATGAATGGATAGAAGCGAATTGTGTGCCTCGTTCATAATGACTTTACGTAGATCACCCTTTGGAACCACAATCCGGTCCTTGAAGAAAAGAGTATCTTTGTCATCAACGTGGAAGCACTTGTACTTGGAAATGCCCTTGTCGATACCACGTTTCACCTTTTTCACCATGGTATCCAGAAGTTGAGCCTCACAAATCTGATCTTCCAAAGTAGGAGAGACTATGAGGTTGGCAAGAAAGCCTTGAGGAACAACTTGAAGATTCAGCTTGCGAAAGCTTCACATAGATCCGTTGGAAGGGCTTGAGGATTAAGCTGTTGCAATAAGCCTTCCTGCTCAAAGCATCTGCAATCACATTGGCCTTGCCCGGAGTATATTCAATACTTGGGTTGTACTCTTGAATCATTTCGACCCATCGAGTTTGCCTGAGGTTGAGGTTGGGTTGAGTGAAGATATACTTGAGGCTCTTGTGATCGGTGAATATGTCCACTTTCCTTCCCAACAAGAGATGTCTCCATGTTATCAATGCATGGACAACTCAAGATCGTGAGTGGGGTAGTTCTTTTCGTTGGGCTTCAACTGGCGAGAGGTATAGGCCACAACTCTCTTCTCTTGCATTAACACAGCACCGAGACCTTGAAGAGAAGCATCACAGAAAACTTCGAATGGCTTGGATTCATCAGGAGGAGTCAAGACATGAGCTGTGACGAGTTTCTCTTTGAGGGTATTGAAAGCAACGTCACACTCAGGAGACCAGACATACTTCACATGCTTCGGAGGAGGTTGGAAAGAGGCTTTGCAATCTTGGAGAAGTTCTCAACGAATCTTCGCAATAGCTTGCAAGACCAAGAAAATCATGGAGCTGCTTGACTTTTCGAGGAGGTTCCCAATTCACAACTGCAGACACCTTCTCGGGATTAACAGTGATGCCCTTGGCGGAAAAGATATGACCAAGGTAAAGCACTTCATCAAGCCAAAATTCACATTTGGAGAACTTCGCATAGAATTGATGCTCTCTGAGCTTGTCTAGCACCAATCGCAAATGTTTAGCATGATCCTTCTTATTCTTGGAGAAGACCAAAATATCATCAAGATAGACCAAGACGAATTCATTGGTGTAGGGGTTGAAGATGAAGTTCATCATCCGAGAGAATGTTGGAGGAGCATTGACAAGGCGAAAGACATGACAAGATATTCATAAGAACCAAAGCTTGTTCGAATGCTGTCTTGGGAATATCTTGTTCACGAATGCGAATCTGATGATAACCCATACGAAGGTCAAGCTTGAGAACACTTTAGCACCTTTGAGTTGCTCGAAAAGTTCATTGATGTTGGGAAGTGGATACTTATTCTTGATCGTCTTCTTATTCAATGGACGGTGTCGACGCAAAGTCGGTCCGTGCCATCCTTCTTCGGACAAAAGAACACCACAGCCCCAAGGAGATGAACTCGGTCCGATCAAACCAGACGCTCTTGTTCATCGAGCTGCTTCTTCAATTCCTTCAGCTCATTAGGTCCAAGCTTGTATGGACGCTTGCAAACGGGTTCGATGCGGGCTCAAGATCGATAACGAATTCAAGCGGCCGATGAGGAGGCATACCGGTAGCTCTTACGGAAAGACATCTTGGTACTCACAAACGATTGGAATCGAGAGATAGCATCCAATTCGCCCTTCTCATTGAGAGAAAACAACCGAATGGTTTCATCACGAGCGCATAGAAAATCACATCATTAGAAGAGTGAGTCAATTGAATTTCCACGGCAGCACAATCAAGCTGAGCTTTGTCTGAGAAAGCCGATCCATCCCAAGAATAAGATCAATATCCGAGTCACCAAGGACAATTGGTTTAGCAGAAATCTATAGTCGCCCATCTTGATTGTGGTATCCGGAACCACTAAACTGGAGCTCAACCGTTTACCGGAGAAATGACATCCATGGGTTTACCCAAATGTGAAGAAGTGAATTCATGCTTGGCAAAAACGGTCTTGACATGAAACAATGCGATGCACCGGTATCAAATAAGACTTTTGCAGAATATCATTAAGCGAGAGATTACCCATTATCACATCAAGAGATTCCTCCGCTTGAGCTGCATTCATCATATTCACCTTGGCATGCTTTGGATTATGCTTGACCTTTGCATTGCTGGAAGATTTCACAGAGGAGGAGGCGGAAGGCGCCTTTGGTTGAAGCACTTGTTCGCATAGTAACCTTCTCACGACACTTGTTGCAAGTCACCTCGAGAGCGGACGGTGGTAAGGATCATTTGACCTTGGAGCTTGAGAATTAGACTTGTTACGATAGCTTTGGGTTGGGCGGGTGGGAAGATCCACGACCACCTGAGTTCTTCTGGCGATAAGGCCGACGGAACGGAGGAGGAGGAAGGTAGAACTTCTGCTGCTTAGCTGCCACTTGAGAGGAAGAAGAAGACTGAACTGCATCCCCGATTCTCTTCTTAGAAGCCTCACATTTGAGCTGGGCAGCTTCTTGCTTGATGCCATGTTGTAGAATTCATCATACTTTTACGCTCAAAAGCACAAGAGCTAATTGCAGATCTTCTCGAGACCACCTCTGAATTGATAGATCATACTCTTTTCATCGTGGACGTCTTGCTTAGCAAAGCGAGCGAGTTTCGAACTGGATATTGTATTGATACACAGACATGTTGCCTTGCTTGAGATTGCGGAACTCCTCACGCTTGCTCTCAACAACACTTTTGAATGTGGTGAGCTCTGAAATCTCGCGGAACTCATCCTGTAATGACACGACCTCCTCTGGAATCTTTGTATTCTGGTACCACTCAACAGCTTGGTCCTTGAGTTGAAGCAAGCGAACTTGACAAAGTCCTCGTGTCGACATTGCTACATTCAAAATGTTTGCAGATGTCCACAAGCCAATCGTCGGCGTCGTGGCGTCGATACAGAAATTGAAAGACTTTGGCTGATTAGCGAGGAACTAACTGAGAGTAGCAAATGCGGCTGGTTGTTGCCTTGACCTTGATTTCCTTGATTGCCTTGCCCTTGGGTACGCTCTTGCAAGAGTTGCAAAATCATCTGAGCATTGGCATTGGTGGCTGCCATGATAGCTTGCCAGGCCTCCGGAGGCGGAGTTGGAGGTGGAGGTTCGACCGATTCCCATCATTTCGTTCCGGATTCGGCGTTGGCGGAGCCATCTGAAGAGGGTGACATCCGTTAGCACTTGATGAGCAGATAGACAAGTTGAATCAACGGATAGAAATTGCAACATATAGTCTTCACAATAAACATTGAACAAGGATGAGCGAATGAATTCCAAAGTTAACATCACACGTCCATTAAGGTGAGAAGCCACTTGATTAAGGGTTGATGAAAAAATAACAAAATACGATGGAACAAATAAGTGGTAAGGATTACCCAATCACGAACCAAATATCTGCGGGAAGACATGCTAAGAGCTACTTGAATCCCACCTATAAACTCCGAAACTTTCGGTTATGCAATCTGGTGTTGGGGATACAGGGACACAAAATATATCACCCAAACTAACAATACCTAGATCCATTTGTATCCATCCGTCAACACATAACCAAGAAACCTTCGAAATCGTGTACCTCGACCTTGAAAAACATCCGTTATCTGAGTCATGGCAATACTCGAGCTCGCCCGAAGATTGGGTTATCGGGGTTATCTTACCAACAACTGCACAAAAGAGATTTCGATGTCGGCAAATCTCAGGTATTCCAGAACTGCAACAATAAAATTGTGACGACAACACCTCGGAGCTCAACTCCCCGGGACACTGCCACAACCCCTAAATGTCAGGAGGCACCAAGAACAATGTTCTCGTCACAAAACCATCGGAACGATTCCAAGATACCCGCGTGATCCTAAATTTTTTTTAGTGAAATTTGAGGAGAGGAGAGTCAAAACTTCTACGTCAGGAGACCTCACCAGAGTGACGAAGGGACTGGGGAGTAAAAAGAATCCTACTCTCCGATATATATAATCCTAAGGCTCAAAACATTTTTGATCTAGACTCAACAACGCTAGCAAACAATCAAGCAGGGGGCTCCTAAGTCGGGGAAGGCTCTGATTACCAAGTTGTAACGCCCTCGATGCGGCTATATCTCCCACGTGTCGAAGCACGACTTAGAGGCATAACCGCATTGAAAGCAATGTCGCAAGTGAGGTAATCTTCACACAACCCATGTAATACATAAGGAAAGAGATACATAGTTGGCTTACGATGCCACTTCACACAATACATAAATAAACATCCATCATCCAGATTACACTCAAGGTCCGACTACGAACCAAAATAAAAGAAGATACCCCAAATGCTACGGATCCCGATCGTCCCAACTGGCTCCACTCTCGATCATCAGGAAAAGACACATAGTAACGACCACGTTCCTCGTCGAACTCCCACTTGAGCTCGGTTCGTCACCTGTGACCGCATCGTCGGCACTGCAACTGTTTTGGTAGAATCTGTGAGTCACGGGACTCGGCAATCTCACACCCGCGAGATCAAGACTATTTAAGCTTATAGGTAGGACAGAGTTGTGAGGTGGAGCTGCAGCAAGCGACTAGCATATATGGTGGCTACATTCGCAAAAGAGAGCGAGGAGAGAAGCAAAGCACGGTCGTGAAGCTAGTAGCGATCAAGAAGTGATCCTGAACTACTTACGTCAGACATAACTCCAACACCGTGTTCACTTCCCGGACTTCGCCGAGAAGAGACCATCACGGTTACACACGCGGTTAATGTGTATTTTAATTAAGGTCAAACTTCAGGTTTTCTACAACCGGACATTAACAAATTCCCATCTGCCTCATAACCGCGGGCATGGCTTTCGAAAGATAATACCTGCAGGGTGTTCCAACTTAGCCCATTATAAGCTCTCACGGTCAACGAAGGATATTCCTTCTACTGGGAAGACCCGATCAATCTCGAATCCCGGACTACAAGACATTTCGACAAACAATAAAACAAGACCAGCAAAGCCGCCTGACAGCCGACAAATCCCGATAGGAGCTGCACATATCTCGTTCTCGTGGCACATCCGGATAAGTCAAGCTACGAGTAAAACCAAGCCTCGAGTTTCCCGTGGTGGCCCCGCAGTTGCTCGGTTCGGGCCAGCACTCGAAGGAGCACCGTCCGGGGTTAAAATAAAGATGACCCTCGGGCTCGCGAAAACCAGGGGAAAAAGGCTTAGGTGGCAAATGGTAAAACCAATGTTGGGCCTTCTTTGGAGGAGTCTTATTCAAAGCGAACTGTCGGGGGTCCCATAAATCACCCAACCGTAAGGAACGCGAAATCAAGGAACATAACACCGGTATGACGGAAACTAGGGTGGCAAGAGTGGAACAAAACACTGCATAAGGCCGAGCCTTCCACCCTTTACCAAGTATATAGATGCATTAATTATAGTAGATATATATTGTGATATCCCCAACAAGTAAACATGTTCCCATAAGGAACAATATCTCCATGTTCCAACAAGGAACAAACTTCATCTTCACCTGCAACTAGCAACGCTATAAGAGGGCTGAGCAAAGCGGTAACATAGCCAAACAACGGTTTGCTAGGAAAGGATGGTTAGGGCTGACATGGCAATATGGGAGGCATGATAAGCAAGTGATAGGCATCGTAGCATAGGCATAGCAAAAGAGCGAGCATCTAGCATAGCAAAGATAGAAGTGATTTCGAGGGTATGGTCATCTTGCCTGCAAAGTTCTCAGAGTTGTCGAAAGCTTGATCCTCGTAAGCGTTCTCAACAGGTTCCTCGTTCACGTACTCGTCTCCCGGCTCTACCCAAAGCAAGAACACAAACAAAGGAACCACAATAAATCACGGTGCAATGCACAAACAACATGATGCAAAACATGGCATGATATGCGAGATGTGATATGCAATGCGTATGCGTGCTCCGGAAGGAAAATGATGAACCAGGCATCAACTTGGCAAACCAAGTATGCCACTGGAAAGATGAGATGATTTCGTTGAAATCGATATAAAGATCACCGAATCGGATGCACGGTTTGCAAATGACAAGCAAAACAAGAATGGCACAAATCTGCCATTAACAAAGATGATACCACTTAGCAAGCAACAAGAAATTAAGCTACTGCACCCAAACGTACCAGAAAAGCATATGGCAGTGATCTACTCAAGATGCTTGACAAAAGATGAACACTGAGCTACGGCTAAATCACATCATAACAGGTCCAAACAAGCATGGCAAAAGTGCAAAACATATCAGCTTCACAGACTGTGAAATTACTGAACATGGCAAAAACAGCATCAGGAAGCAATGTTCAGAGCAAGAAAACAACATGCTACAGGAACTTATAATAGCAAAAAAAGGCATGGCATGAATCTACTCAAAGCATAGAACAAAAGTCCCTTACTGACCATAAGTCAAAAAGGATCAGAAAATACAATAGCACCCATGTCAATATAGCAAGTTTCGTTAACAGATTCAGCAATAGGGCATGACAAAAACAGATAACAAGTAGGCATGTTTAAGAGCTCGATGCACTCACTACAGAGTATTACATGATAAACTAAGCATACATACATCAAGAAGACATGGCATATAAGACATACATGGCAAGAACAACATTATAGCATACACGGATCAACCACAACAACCTTGGCAAAATTGAATAACATGTAAACAATCTGCCAGGACACATTTTATAGCAAAAGTAGAGCTCGATTGACTCAAGCTATGGTACTCCATAATTGCAAACAAAGGCATGAATGGATAGAGCATAACCATATGTTCAAAACATCCTTACTGAAGTATCTCAAAATAAGCATGGATCTCTCGGTAGCATCAAGTGAACATGGCTTGAAAATATCAGCCAAACAGGGGCTGAAATCAGCAACATCATGACACCTAGTTTGCATGCTTGTGCTAGTCACCACAGAGATCACAAAAATACATGGCATACACCCCTGGAAAGATAGCATGGCATATTACAAAACACATGTAGGACTCAAGATCATAGGGTGCTCACATCAATCATAGCAAATATAACAAAAGTGCAAGTTCTGTTAAGAAACAGAAACTAACATCACATAGCCCTCTTCTAATAGAATTTCGGGCATCAATATGAGCTCAAATGAAAATGATGCAATGAGATGAAATGATCTACTCTTCCAGACGAACATTTTGACATATTACACGCACGAAACGGAGCTACGGATGCAGAGTTATGGCATGATGAAAATGCAACAAATATCATCACAGAAAAAAACTTAGATGAAACGGGGGATAGAAAGTCAACCCCTCGGCGGTTGGATCTGAGATCCGATCGGGCGACGCCGGCCGGCGGCTCGCCGTAGCCCGTCGGGGAGGAGAGGGGAGGCCGGGGCCGAGGAGGAGAAGGCCGGCCGAGGAGGAGACGACGGCGGCCGGGCGGGCGGGGCCGGGCGCGGCGGCGCCGGGCGGCGGCGGGGCGGGGTCAGGGAGACGGCGGCCGGAGGGCGCGGCGGCGGGCGCTGCCGGGCGGATCGGTGGCGGGCGGCGCGGTCGGCCGGTCGGGCGCTGGCTGCGGGGCGCCTCGGGCCGGAGGTTTCGCCTGCCCTGGGCGGCGGGCGCTGGGGCGGGCGAAGTGGGGACGGGGCCACGTGGTAGCCCCTGGTTCGCCGGGCGCGGTGGCGGACGCGTCCGTCCGATCCGGACGTGTCCGCGGCGCGGAGGGATTTCGTCTAGGGTTTGGAAATGATCCGGATTTGGAGGAGATGCATATTTATAGGTAGAAGGAGCTAGGAAGCTCCAAATGAAGTGTAGTTTTACCACACGATCGTGATCCGACGACGGAGAGCATGGAAGTGACTTAGATGGGTTATTGGACTATTTTGAAGGGGTGTTGGGCTGCAACTTAAAAGAGGCCTTTGCGAGAGTGCGGTTAACCGTTGGAGTACCAAACGAGCTCCAAATGACCCGAAACTTGACGGGTGGTCTACCGGTGGTATACCAAGGCCACTTGACAAACCTCGGTCAATTCCGAGAAAGTTTAGTACCCGCTCACGGAAAAACGTAAAAGGGGACGCCGGGGGACATAGGAGTGCCGGATTGCAAAACGGACAACGGGAAAAATGCTCGGAATCATGAGACGAACACGTATGCAAATGAGATGCACATGATGACATGATATGAAATGCATGACATGGACAAAATGCAAAATGAAGAAAACCCAACCACGGAGGGAATATCATATCACAATGCCGAAAATGGCAAGAGTTGGAGTTACAAATATGGAAAGTTACATCCGGGGTGTTACAAATGCCCTCACGGCTAGGATCTTCAAAGCCCTCACGGCCAATTCCTCATGCTGCTCCTGCTCCTCCGAAATCCTCAGCTCCTCCTCCCAAGTCCTCAGCTGCTCCGGCAAAGTCCTCAGCACCTGTGCATCTGGCCACGTGCCAAAGGACTGCATGCATCTCTATTGCCTCTGGTGTCTCAGCAAGTTCCTCAGCTGCACCAAATTCTTCATCAGGCCCCACTCTGCTGAAGACAAAGGCAACGGCTGGACGAGGTCCTCGGCCAAGTCCGAAGAAGAAACAGGTTGCCTTCCAAGTGCCATCCGACGATGAAGCTGATGATGATGAACTTGCATAAATCATCAGAGACAGACAAGAAAAGGCCGCTAGAGCCAAAGGCACACCTGTGCCACTGCTTTTGGATCCAAGGGCGATCCTCGATTACATTGATCTCTGGCACAAGGATCCAAACACCCCTATGCCCGATTTTCATTTGACTCCTGGCCAAAGTCACATGTGACCCATTTCATCATCAAGAGAAATGGAAATTTGAGAAGGCCAGCAGATCAAGAAGGCTCGGCCAGAAAGAGAAGTTCACGAGGAAAAACGTTGTCAAAATGACAACTGATGAACTCATCAAAATTCAGTCTGAAATCAAAGCCCTCAGCGACAACTTCAACGCCTACTATGCTGATTGGCAAGGAGCCAAAGTCAGATTTGTCAAACTAACTGAGAAGTTCACCAATGTTGCAGCTCCAACGCAAAAAGAAGTTCCTTAGGCTGAAGCTTCTGCTCAGCCTACTGAAAAACATGCCAGCACCGCTGAAGACTTTCAGACTGCTGAAGAAAATGCTAGTTCCAGGGCTGATGATTCAATTCCAGCTACTGAAGAAACTGCCAGGGCATTCACTAGTGGTGCGCCTGAAGAAAATGAAGTAGTCAGGCAAGCTGCATCGATACCAAGAAATTCAACCAGATTCCTCGGCTCCTCCTGCGCCTACACCAACTCCTATCCTTCCATCTGCATTAGATGTGAAGAAGACCAAGGCTGCAGAGCGAGCTGCAGTGAAGAAAAGGAAAGCATCAGCTGCTTCAAATTCTTCAGCTCCGAAGAAAATGAAGCCTATGACCAGCTCATTTGAAAATCCAATTGATGATGTTCCAATCTCAACTATGCCATCAAAGGACCTTGTTCCTTTTGGTGAAGAATATGTGATCCCTAGCGGATCTGATGAAGAAAATCATTCTGCTGCTTCGTCAGAGCAGATTGATGAAGAAATTGAAGTGGATGCGATCCCTTCAACACCATTTGTTTCATCGCCAATGCCTCAGTTCACAGCTGAAGAGGCTGGCGTTGAAGAAATTGAAGATGAAGACGTGGATATTGGATGCACTACACCAGTGATGAATGATGATTTTTGGGAAAATCAACACCCCAGTTCTCCACTCTTCACCCCGATACAACAAATACCTCAGTCCCCTGCACCAACCGTTCAAATGGGCTCTGAAGAAACTCACCCCACCTTGTCTGCATGCATGAAGAAATTCCAGCCACTAGTGTCAAGAAAGCGCCGCTGCTGATCCTTTGAACACGCAGATCGCCATCGAAGAGGAACCGAAATTCCTCGGCTTGAAGAACACGAGATTGCGATTCACGAGGTTGTGATGCAACTCGCCGACACTCCTCTGCCCAAACCAAAGGATCCATTCTCAAGCAAGCAAAAGTTCAAGGCTGAAGATTTCTTGGCGAGCATGTGTTCTTCACGGACTACAACCCATATGACTCGCTCAGATAAGGAAGAGGCGCTTCGACTTCTAGTCAAGCCAATTTCTATTCCTCAGTGCTATTCAACAAAGACAAAGTCTTCGATCATGCACATATTCCTCATGTGGACATGGAGTCTTTGCCGGGCTTTGAGCCAGTCCTCAGTGTTCTTCACGATGCTGGATTGCTAAATTTCTGCACTGACATATGTGATTGGAATGAAGAACTCATTCTTCAATTCTATGCGACGCTGCACATCACAGGAAATTCTGAAGATGTGAACTCATGGGTTGTAACGCCCTCGATGCGGCTATATCTCCCACGTGTCGAAGCACGACTTAGAGGCATAACCGCATTGAAAGCAATGTCGCAAGTGAGGTAATCTTCACACAACCCATGTAATACATAAGGGAAAGAGATACATAGTTGGCTTACAATCACCAGTTCACGCAATACATGAGTAAAGCATTACATCGTACAGATACAATCAAGGTCCGACTACGGAACCAAAATAAAAGAAGACTACCCCAAATTCTACACAGATCCCCGATCGTCCCAAATGGGCTCCACTACTGATCAACTGAAACAAAACAACACAATGAACAAGATCTTCATCGAGCTCCTCCTCGAGCTCGGATGCGTCACCTGCACGGTTTCATCGGCACCTGCAAACTGGTTTTGGAAGTATCTGTGAGTCACGGGGACTCAGCAATCTCACACCCGCGAGATCAAGACTATTTAAGCTTATGTGAAGGGTAAAGGTATGAGGTGGAGCTGCAGCAAGCGACTAGCATATATGGTGGCTACCATACGCAAAAGAGAGCGAGAAGAGGAGACAAAAGCACGGTCGAACAACTATGATCAAGAAGTGATCCTAGAACAACCTACGTCAAGCATAACTCCAACACCGTGTTCACCTCCCGGACTCCACCGAGAAGAGACCATCACGGTTACACACGCGGTTGATGTATTTTAATTAAGATCAACTTTGGGTTTTCTACAACCGGACATTAACAAATTCCCATCTGCCTCATCACCGCGGGCACGACTTTCGAAATATAATACCCTGCAGGGGTGTCCCAACTTAGCACATTATAAGCTCTCACGGCCAACGAAGGATATTCCTTCTACCGGGAAGACCCGATCAGTCTCCGAATCCCGGACTACAAGACATCTCGACAATGGTAAAACAAGACCAGCAAAAGCCGCCCGAATGTGCCGACAAATCCCGATAGGAGCTGCACATATCTCGTTCTCGTGGCACACCGGATGAGCAGTCCATTATAACTAAAACCAGACCCCAAGTTTCCTTGAGGGGCGCCAAAGCGCTTAGTTTGGGCCAACACTGAGAGGAGCATTGGCCCGGGGTTAAATAAAGATGACCCTTGAGTCTGCAGAACCCAAGGGAAAAAGGCTTAGGTGGCAAATGTTAAAACCAATGTTGGGCCTTTTTGGAGGAGTTTTATTCAAAGCGAACTGTCAAGGGGTCCCATAAATCACCCAACCGTAAGGAACGCAAAATCAAGGAACATAACACGGTATGGCGAAAACTAGGGCGGCAAGAGTGGAACAAAACACAGTGCATAAGGCCGAGTCTTCCACCCTTTACCAAGTATATAGGTGCATTAATTAAATAAGAGATATTGTGATATCCCAAAATATCCATGTTCCAACAAGGAACAAACTTCATCTTCACCTGCAACTAGCAACGCTATAAGAGGGGCTGAGCAAAGCGGTAACATAGCCAATCAACGGTTTGCTAGGAAAAGATGGTTAGAGGTTTGACATGGCAATATGGGTGGCATGATATAGCAAGTGGTAGGTAACGCATCATAGGCATAGCAAAAGAGCAAGCATCTAGCAAGCAAAGATAGAAGTGATTTCGAGGGTATGGTCATCTTGCCTGAAATCCCGCAAGGAAGAAGAACGAGTCCATGAAGAAGACAAACGGACGTAGTCGAACGAATCCTCACAACTCCGGAATGAAACCGAAGCTAACGAGAGAAGCAACCCGGAAAGAAGCAAACAACATAGTAAACAACCATCACATACACATGGCATGATACACAACCAAGTATGATGCATGTCCGGTTTAAATAGCATGGCATGGCAATATGCACAAACAAAACTACAAGTTAAATGGAGCCCAATATGCAACGAGTTGCATATTGACGAAACACCACATCAACAATTTAGTTTAATCTCGTTTAGGTACTCAACAATATTAAATGTTATTAACATGGCAAGAGATGAAGCATAGTTAAACTAACTATTTAGGCAAGTTTAAGTGAGGCCGGAAACAACAAACATCAATTCCGGAAAAACCCCATATGCATATTTTAAGGTTTGGTACTGTTCTGCCCTATAACATATTTTAGAGTTGTTAAACATGCAAAGTAATTCTACCATGTTAATCTATGCAAGTTTCTACCCCATTTACATATATAATTTATTTAAATCCGAGCTACGGTTATTTAGTTATGAAATAAATCATTTTAACATGGCATTTATGCAAATTAATGCAAACAACAAGTTAAACATTTTAAACATGCATGAAAGTTGGATATTGTGAAACTAGATGAAAATCTAAGCATTGTACATATGTAACATGTTTCATTTAGATGCATGGTTCAATAGTTATTAGCAGTTTAAAATAGGGACAGTTCTGCAAATATGCAATGCTCTGGGAATTTAACAAATCGCTGACAACAGAAAAAAAAAACGAACGGGCCGAATCTGAGCGCTCTGGGCTGGGGGAGCTGCTCACCATGGGCCAAGCCCAGATTGATGGATGTAACGCCCCAAGACTGGAGCTTCAGTTGCCTTCCAGGGTTTCCGAGTTTTGTCGTGTGGTTTGTTTTGTTTTTGCATTGCATCATGTCATCATGCCATCATATCATTATTTTTTTAAAAAACTCATCTAAATAAATTGTATGGATTTTTCGATCCATTTAAACCGAGGGATTCACATGGTGACTTCTCTTTATAACATACCCTCCCAATATTATGGAGCTATATAAAATTATTCCTCGTTTTGGAATCACCATAACACACTTGCAAATATAATCCCATGCCTTTTCTGCTCCGAGTTGACCTCAAAACCTTGCCAATATTTCTTCTATCATTTTCCGAGTTCCACCAAAATCCTCGGGCCATTTTTGTTAAATTCCTCATATTTTTGTGAGTCCGGGAAAATCGCCCTCGCTCCCAAATTCTTTCCCTATCCTCTCTTTCTTTTGTCTCTCTATTTTTTCTTTTCTCGCTAAATTAGAGTAAGAGAGAGGAGAGCCCAGCCGCCCCCGGCCTTTCTCCTCCACCAGCAGGCCTAGCCTCCAGACCGCCCAAGGCCCACTGCGCCCCTCTAGGCCTCTAACCCTAGCCCAGCCATATCGATCCCTCGCCTCCATCCTCTCCCTCGACTCCCACCGGCGCCGCCCCCTGCCCGATCCCTTCTCCCAGATCGCCTCTCCCTTTCCCTCGATCTCTCCCTCCTGCGCCCGATCCCTCGTCGCCCCACTCGCTCGATCCCCTCTCCTCGTGTCCCTGCTAAGCGCCACCATCAGACACGAGAGGAGCGCCCGCGCCCGATCCCCTCAAGCTCGCCACCAGGCCGGACCCCCCGGTGGCCTCCTCGTCGCCGACGAGCTCCACCAGGAGCGCCGCGCCCGACCTCCTCCTCGCCCTTCCTTCTCCCGCGTGCCGCCGTCCGCCTCGCGACCCCGTCGCCGTTTTGCCGCGGCGCCTGAGGACTCGCGCCGAGCCCCACGGCTCCGCAACCATGCCCGTCGCGCCCCTGGCCCTGCTCCTCCTCCCGCCATGGCCTTGGACCCTCTGCTCCGCCCGTCGCCTCTGCTGCCCTCCTCGAGGCCCCGCTTGTCCTCGTGTGTGCTATGGGCGGGCGCCGCCACTGGCCTCTGCTGAACGCGTCCCGTCTCCCTCGCCGACGCCCTGCCTCTTGGTGTTCTGATCCACCACCACATCGTGGCCGAATTTTGTTGCTTCATTGTCGGGCATGAGTTGCCTTGCTGCTGTTCCACCAGAGGCCCTGTTGCCTTTCTTCGTTTTGGATCAGCCAGTATGAGACGCCAAGTACCAGGTCAACGAGGATCGCCAAGTTCGTCGTCCACTATCATCTCCGAGGATTTCTCCAAGACCTGAACCGGAAACGCCAAGTACCGACTACGTGGATTCGCCAAGTACACCACCACCAAGTCCGCACGGAAGCCCGAATGACTACTTCCACGATGATGCGACAAGTACCCCGACGATTCGCCAAGTACCTCTACCGTCGTCTCCGGAAATGCCAAGTACCCCTACGGAAACCTGAATCGCCAAGACCGGATCCGACAAGTACCCCGATGACGTGTGTACCACTACCGTCGACCCTCGAAGACCCCCGTGGACCCCGAACATCCACGGACATGAACAACTACTTCGAGGACGAGATGTACCACTACCATCGAACATGAACGTCTACTTCCCCTCGCCGTACGACTACCATCGCGAGACGACAAGTACCACGACAACCCCGGCGATTCGACCCGTCAAGTACCTCTTCAAAACGAACGTGAAACACTACTTCCTCTACCGCCGCCATGTACCACTACTTCCCTCAGCGATCATCGCGAGAACGACTACTTCCTCTACTTCCCTCGACGACCCGTGAACGTCTACTTCCCTCTACGAAACGCTTTCCGCCCCGAACGCACGCTTCGAAGGTATAACCACCGAGATGACCGACCGTGATCGAATCATCCTTGCGATGCCCCTCTTTTGCCATGCCACCGTTCCATGGGAACCCGGTAATCGGGATCACCCCCACCATCGTTTGCATGACACGCTCACGCTTTCTTTTGCACCGGTATCTCAATCGAGTTATCGGAACCAATATGTTGCCGTGGCATCATTTTCGTTTTCGCCGCCGTGGCACCCTTTTTCGTTCCGCCATGGTGACATAATGCCTCGTAACATGCTCTTGTCAACATTTTCATAAAATTGCATAAACTTGCACATGTCATCCAGATCATGATAACAACATTAAAATGCTTATAATTGTTGTTTGCTTTAATTTGCTTAAATGCCATGCTAAAATGATTTATTTCATAACTAAATAACCGTAGCTCGGATTTAAATAAATTATATATGTAAATGGGGTAGAAAAATGCCTAGTTTAACATGGTAGCATTACTTTTCATGTTTAACAACTCTAAAATATGCTTTAGGTCAGATCTGTTCCGAATCCATAATTATGCATATGAGGATTTTTCCGGAATTGTTGTTTCTTATTTCCGGCCTCATTTAAACTTGCCTAAATAGCTAGTTTAATTATGCTCCACCTCTTGCCATGTTTAACAACATTTAATATTGTTGTGTACCTAACCGAGAGAGAATTAAATAAGTGTTGTGGTGTTCCGTCAATATGCAACTCGTTGCATATTGAGCTCCACTTAACTTGTAGTGTTGTTTGTGCATATTGCCATGCCATGCCTCATTAAACCGGACATGCATCATATTTGTTTGTGCATCATGCCATGTTTATGATTGTGTGTTTACTATGTTGTTTGCTTCTCTCGTTAGCTTCGGTTTTCGTTCCGGAGTTGTGAGGATTCGTTCGACTACGTCCATTTGTCTTCCTCATGGATTCGTTCTTCTTCCTTGCGGGATTTCAGGCAAGATGACCATACCCTCGAAATCACTACTATCTTTGCTTGCTAGTTGCTCGCTCTTTTGCTATGCCTATGCTACGATGCCTACCACTTGCTATATCATGCCTCCCATGTTGCCATGTCAGCCTCTAACCTTTTCACCCTTCCTAGCAAACCGTTGTTTGGCTATGTTCTTCGCTTTGCTCAGCCCCTCTTATAGCGTTGTTAGTTGCGGTGAAGATGAAGTTTGTTCCTTGTTGAACATGGAGATGTTGTTCCTGTTGGAACATGTTTACTTGTTGGGATATCACAATATATCTTATTTAATTAACGCATCTATACACTTGGCAAAGGGTGGAAGGCTCGGCCTTATGCCCGGTGTTTTGTTCCACTCTTGCCGCCCTAGTTTCCGTCATATCGGTATTATGTTCCCGGATTTTTGCGCCCCTAACGCGGTCGGGTGATTTATGGGACCCCTTGACAGTTCGCTTTGAATAAGACTTTTCAAAGAAGGCCCAACATTGGTTTTACCATTTGCCTCACCTATGCCCTTTTTCCCTTGGGTTTCGGAGCCCGAGGGTCATCTTTATTTTAGCCCCCCGGCCAGTTCTCCTTGAGTGCTGGTCCAAACCGAAGCGATGTCCGGCGCTACGGGCAACCAGGGTTTATGCCAACCCGACGTCTGCTCATCCGGTGTGCCCCGAGACCGAGATATGTGCAGCTCCTATCAGGATTTGTCGGCACATCCGGGCGGCTTTGCTGGTCTTGTTTTATTGCTGTGAATGTCTTGTAGCCGGATTCCGAGACTGATCGGGTCTTCCCGGGAGAAGGAATATCCTTCGCTGATCGCGAGAGCTTATCATGGGCTGTTGGGACACCCTGCAGGTTTTGAACTTTGAAAGCCGTGCCCGCGGTTATGTGGCAGATGGGAATTTGTTAATGTCGGTTGTAGAAAACCCGGTTGATCTTAATTAAAATACACCAACGGCGTGTGTAACCGTGATGGTCTCTTCTCGGAGTCCGGAAGTGAACTGGTGTTGGAGTTATGCTTGACGAAGTAGTTTCAGGATCACTTCTTGATCATAGTTGTTCGACCGTGCTTTGCCTCCTCTTCTCGCTCTCTTTTGCGTATGTTAGCCACCATATATGCTAGTCGCTTGCTGCAGCTCCACCTCACTACTCTGTCCTACCTTTAAGCTTAAATAGTCTTGATCTCGCGGGTGTGAGATTGCTGAGTCCCCGTGACTCACAGATACTTCCAAAACCAGTTTGCAGGTGTCGATGAAACCGTGCAGGTGATGCACCTGAGCTCGAGGAGGAGCTCGATGAAGATCTTGTGCTTTGTGTTGTTTTCGTTTCAGTTGATCAGTAGTGGAGCCCAGTTGGGACGATCGGGGATCTGTGTAGCATTTGGGGTAGTCTTCTTTTATTTTGGTTCCGTAGTCGGACCTTGATTGTGCCTGTATGATGTAATGTTTTACTCATGTATTGTGTGAAGTGGCGATTGTAAGCCAACTATGTATCTCTTTCCCTTATGTATTACATGGGTTGTGTGAAGATTACCTCACTTGCGACATTGCTTTCAATGCGGTTATGCCTCTAAGTCGTGCTTCGACACGTGGGAGATATAGCCGCATCGAGGGCGTTTCAATGGAGAGGCAGGGCTTTGAGGCCAGGGGCGCACTGGGCCTGGGGTGGCTGTGACCCAGCTGGATCGGTCAATGGGCGAGCGAGGGGTCGGGCAAGCTGCTCTGCTCGTTTCTGAAGAACAGAAACGCATCACACCCATGGCGATGCAGGAGACGGTGGCAGCGGGACTTGCAGGTCGGCGCGCGACGGACGAGGCCCGGACGGTGAGGTCGCCGGGGCCCTGGGCGGCGGCGAGGCAAAACGGCGGCGGGGACGGAGCTGCATCTGCTCCGGCGTGGTAGGGGACTTGGCGCGGGCCTCATCCTCGAAGCAGAGGAAGCAGGTCGATGGCGGTAGACTTGGCCCGTGAACAGCGAGGGCGGAGGAGATCCGGGGCGGCAAGATCTTGGCGTCCGGGTTCTCCCGATCGGATCGAGGTGAGGCAGAGGTCGCGGGCGACCTAGATGCAGGGGGTGGAGGCGTGGATTCGGCGAGGCGACAGAGTTCCTTCGGCGGCCATGGCGCTGGTTCACTGTGAGAAAAAGGAACAAGACGAGGGGGATGGTCAGGGAGGAGCAGCGTGATGGGAAAAAGGAAGGTGAAGGCGCAGAGGAACGGCGGCGTGACCTCAGCATCTCGCCGGCCCGGCATGAACAAGAAGCTGGAGATGAGGTGGAGCGGCGCGGTTCTCCGGCGAGGTCGGTCGAATGCGGTGGCTTCAGGGCAGGTGATCTTGAGCTCCTTCTGCCGGGCCTCGGCGCAAGGGGACGGGAGGCTGGATCTGGCGCAGCTTGGTGGATCGAGGCAGAGGCTGGAGGAGGTTGCGGCTGGTTGGTCCGGAGAAGAAAACGAGGGGGATTTGTTTGGATCGGGAGTGGATCCCGAGGTGGAAGACGACCAGGTGGAGTGTGGCGGCGGCTAGGAGGACAAGGGGGAGGATTTCTAGGGTTATCCAAAATGGACTAGGAATGGACTATATATATAGAAAGGAGGGAAGTTTGGATCTTCTGATTGAAATCTGACGGACGAGAATAAATAGGCTACGGAGTCCAAAAAATAAAACAATGATATCTTAGGGATACTTGGAGATGATCCGGATCCATCGGTAATAATAGTCCGGTTCGGGTTCGGGGAAGCTTTAGACACGGGGAAGGGGTCGATGCACTGTGCAAAGAGACTCCGGTTTAGGCAAGAGGGAAAACGAAGAACAAGGTTGGACTTGGATCAGTCAACGAAGGCAATGGGGGGGGGGGGACACGGCAACTAAGAACGGACCACGAGTTTAAGAAAACATGCGGATGCAATGCGTATGATGCGATGATGAATGCAACAAATAAATAAATAGCACAAAGAAACTCGCAAAACATGGAAGGCGTCTAAAGCGTCGGTATTGGGGCGTCACAACACTCCACCACTACGAGAGGATCTCGTCCCGAGATCTAGGATGGCACCAGAGGAAAAAAAAGAGGAAGATAAGAGGTAAAACTAAGTTGCTTCTTTGACAAACGAGTGAAACCAAAGAACCTTGAGAGGTTGAACAAAATGAAAGAAAGGAAACAACGAAGATGAACAAAGTTGAAAACACTCTGTTAGAAAAGAGGAACATGGGATACGACGAGAACCAAGAGGTTTAGTGATAAGATAGATATTGAAACCACTCCGGTTAAAACTAGATAGAGAAGGAATAAGATTGATATAATTTGGGCAGCACTCCGACTGAAAATGGAAGGAATTAGAATCATGAACTTGAGAAGATGGGATGATAATGATGAAATAAACAACACACTGCCTCTGGAACTATTGAAAGAATGGCACAAGGGGTAAGAAAGATTTCATACAGCTCTCCGGTTGAGGAAGCAGGCAAAACTTGATAAGATGAGAGAACTCGAATGAAAACATGACACTCGGCTAAACGGAGAAGCAAGGAGAAGAACATGATCTTGACAAAACAAGATGATGGGTCAAGAGAGCAACATCACAATGCCTCCTAAGAAATGAAAGAATGGAATGGAATGGACGAAGGGAAACAAGATCTTGAAAGAGCACGCTTACAAGAAATGCTAGAACGGAGTTGTTGGATTATCAACAACGAAAGGAACAAGCTTGTTGTGGGCTTATGGAACACATCTCAAAATTATGAGGTGACAACCCGCCACTAACGGAAACAGTTGATTGGATTAAGATCAACAAGAAGATGAAAACTTCTTTCATTGAGAGGATAGGAGGAAAACTTGGATCATTGATAAGCACCATAATAGCAACATTCCTTAGGGAAGGCTTTAAGTGAAATCTATACTAAGATAACACCAACGAATAAATTGTTGGGTTGAAAAGATCTCGTGAACGAAGAGAAATGATGGATTTAAATATCTCATTCCTGACAACTTGTGAATCAAGAAACACGAAGGGAAATTGTCAAGAATGACATAACACCACCTCAAAAGATAATGATAGAAAGAATTGCACTTTGGAATGCAAGGTGAAGAATGCTTGAACTCCTTAAGGCAAAACATGTGTTGAACACCATGTTTATTTTTGAGTATAGCTTGGCGGATCATAACTTCGAGAAAATGTTGAAGAACAATTGAAGAATGAAAAGAATCCTTGACAAACCATCATGTAGAGCCTCCATGAAGAACTCCGGTAATAAAAGGATGATAAAAAGAAAGAGAAGTTGAAGACACAAGGTGAAACCTTGCAATGATTTAGATGGAGCTTCGCGATTATATAACCGAGAGGACTTGGAACTCCGGAAAAGAAAAGATGAAAACACTTAACTAGAATTACTTCATCATGAACAATCTCCGGAAGAAAAGAATTAATCAACTCGAGGAAATAAGAATAAGAATTATTGTATGCTTATCCTTCATCAAATTAAATTGATGACAAGCAATGGATTTGGCATACTACTTATTCTCGTGGAGATGATTAAGATAGATATGGCGCAAACTTGGGAAGGTCTTCAACGAACCACCGGTAGGATTGGAAAGAACGAATGAATCTATATGATAACGAAGGAAGAGAACTCTTGAACGAACCACCGTAAGAATTGAAAATGAACGAAGAAAAAGAACGAATCGCCGTAAGGAATTAGAAATGAACGAAGATACTTGAGAGAATTTAGATACATGAGAACGGAGAGATCATGAACTGATTAGTGAATACTTGAATGATGCACCGGTAAGATTTGGGGAACAAGAGCTGAAAGCTGGAATGAATAATTCTGAGATGACGGGCTCAGAAGAATCAAACTGAAAAGACTCCTGAATTGCTCCGGATGGGTGAAAAGAATTCTCACAATCTAAAACAATTATGAGAGGGTGGCATCAAACTAGGACCATGAATCTTGAAGAGAATGGAGCAAGATTTAAGAGAAACTCTTCTTTGGTCTTCAAAATTCGAGAATGACGATGAGAAACACCACCATGAATTGTTGAGGCACTCCGGAATGAAAAATAGAAGGTTGACCCATCGATGAAAGAATTTGGAAGATCTTGGACAAAGGCATATGACTGATGAAATTCATACTTACGTCAAACTTTGAAAGAATTTGAGAATCGCTCCGGATAAATTAGAAGAGTCAGGTAAGATCCTGGAAAAAGACCTGTGGGTTAGGGCCCACTCAAAAGAACCAATGTTGAACGATTGCTTGAAAAGAGAGATTGCACCGGTTGAATTAAATGGCTTGAGTGAGATAGCATCCTCAAAAGAACTTGAGTGAATTGAGAATGGAAACTTGAATCTTCTGAGATATCTTCAACACTTCGGAACAATTGAATAGCGAGAAGTGGATGATTAAGAGGTGCACCGGTACGAGAAAAACATTTGAAACGAGGAAAAGATATGATCGGCAAAGCTTGAATTGAATCCACGGGATTAGAAAAAGAACGAAGAATAATAAACTGGAAGCTTCCTTTAGCATCTTCATGAGAATCACCGGATAAGAGCATTGAGGAAAAGAATGAAGAGACTTCACAGCAATAAAATGGGTACTTGGTTAGGGATATATGAGTCCTTGACGAAAAGGGTGGGAGGGCGGGGAAAACAAAGATAACTTGGGACGGATGAAGCAAGCATCGTTGCAAAGAACTGAGAATTGATCTCGCTAATGGGGAGAATGATGGGATCATCTTGAAGAGAAGCGCACCGGTGAGAAGAAATTGAGATGACAAACTTGATGATCAAGAAGGATTAGTATTCACATAGAAATATGAGAACACCATTTAGGAAAGGTATGGAATCAACACTTGACATTGAAGCAACTCGAATACCACAAAACGGAACAAAAACAAAGGATTTGGCTTGCAGAATAAGCCGGAAACAAACATATGATAGATCCCATATCGTACCATGTGTCTATTGGAATATGAAATACTTGAATTCCCACTTATAAACTCCCGAAACTTTCTGGTTATGCAATCAGGTGTTGGGGATACAGGGGACACAAAATATATCACCCAAACTAACAATACCTAGATCCAGCTGTATCCATCCTTCAACACATAACCAAGAAACCTTCAGAAATCGTTTACCTCAACCTTCAAAAAGCATCCGTTATACGAGTTATGGCAATACTCCCCAGTACTGGGTTATCGAGGTTATCTCACAAACAACTGCACAAAAGAGATTTCGATGTCGGCAAAGCTCAGGTATTCCAGAACTGCAACGATAAAATTGTGACGACAACACCTCGGAGCTCAACTCCCCGGGACACTGCCACAACCCCTAAATGTCAGGAGGCACCAAGAACAATGTTCTCGTCACAAGAATATCGGAACGATCCCAAGATACCCGCGTGATCCTAAAAAAATAGTTATTAGCAGTTTAAAATAGGGACAGTTCTGCAAATATGCAATGCTCTGGGAATTTAACAAATCGCTGACAACAGGAAAAAAAAACGAACGGGCCGAATCTGAGCGCTCTGGGCTGGGGGAGCTGCTCACCATGGGCCAAGCCCAGATCGATGGAGAGGCAGGGCTTTGAGGCCAGGGGCGCACTGGGCCTGGGGTGGCTGTGACCCAGTCGGATCGGTCAATGGGCGAAGCGAGGGTCAGGCGAAGCTGCTCGCTGCTTCAAGAATGTAAACGATCACACCCATGGCGGCGCAGGAGACGGCGGCAGCGGGACTTGCAGGTCGGCGCGCGACGGAGGAGGCCCGGACGGTGAGGTCGCCGGGGCCCTGGGTGGCGGCGAGGCAAAACGACGGCGGGGACGGAGCTGCATCTGCTCCGGCGTGGTAGGGGACTTGGCGCGGGCCTCATCCTCGAAGCAGAGGAAGCAGGTCGACGGCGGCAGACTTGGCGCGTGAACAGCGAGGGCGGAGGAGATCCGGGGCGGCAAGATCTTGGCGTCTGGGTTCTCCCGATCGGATCGAGGTGAGGCAGAGGTCACGGGCGACTTAGATGCAGGGGGTGGAGGCGTGGATTCGGCGAGGCGACGGAGTTCCTTCGGCGGCCATGGCGCTGGTTCACTGTGAGAAAAAGGAACAAGACGAGGGGGATGGTCAGGGAGGAGCAGCGGATGGGAAAAAGGAAGGTGAAGGCGCAGAGGAACGGCGGCGTGACCTCAGCATCTCGCCGGCCCGGCATGAACAAGAAGCTGGAGATGAGGTGGAGCGCGCGGTTTTCCCCGGCGAGGTCGGTCGAATGCGGTGGCTTGTGGCAGGTGAGCTTGAGCTCCTCTGCTGGGCCTCGCGCAAGGGGACGGGAGGCTGGATCTGGCGCAGCTTGGTGGATCGAGGCGGAGGCCGGAGGAGGTTCTTGGCTGGTTGGTCCGGAGAAGAAAACAAGGGGATTTGTTTGGATCGGGAGGATCCCGAGGTGGAAGACGACCAGGTGGAGTGTGGCGGCGGCTAGGAGGACAAGGGGGAGGATTTCTAGGGTTATCCAAAATGGACTAGGAATGGACTATATATATGGAAAGGAGGGAAGTTTGGATCTTCTGATTGAAATCTGACGGACGAGAATAAATAGGCTACGGAGTCCAAAAAATAAAACAATGATATCTTAGGGATACTTGGAGATGATCCAGATCCATCGGTAATAATAGTCCGGTTCGGGTTCGGGGAAGTTTCAGACACAGGGAAGGTGTCGATGCACTATGCAAAGAGACTCCGGTTTAGGCAAGAGGGAAAACGAAGAACAAGGTTGGACTTGGATCAGTCAACGAAGGCAATGGGGGGGGGACGCGGCAACTACGAACGGTGAAGGAAATATGCCCTAGAGGCAATAATAAAGTTATTATTTATTTCCTTATATCATGATAAATGTTTATTATTCATGCTAGAATTGTATTAACCGGAAACATAATACATGTGTGAATATATAGACAAACAAAGATGTCACTAGTATGCCTCTATTTGACTAGCTTGTTAATCAAAGATGGTTATGTTTCCTAACCATGAACAAGGAGTTGTTATTTGATTAACAAGGTCACATCATTAGTTGAATGATCTGATTGACATGACCCATTCCGTTAGCTTAACACTTGATCGCTTAGTATGTTAATGCTTTCTTCATGACCCATACATGTTCCCGTAACTATGAGATTATGCAACTCTGTTTACGGAGGAACACTTTGGTACTACCAAACGTCACAACGAATCGGGTGATTATAAAGGAGTACTACAGGTGTCTCCAAAGGTACTTGTTGGGTTGGCGATTTCGAGATTAGGTTTTGTCACTCCGATTGTCGGAGAGGTATCTCTAGGCCTTCTCGGTAATACACATCACATAAGCCTTGCAAGCATTGCAACTAAAGAGTTAGTTGTGAGATGATGTATTACGGAACGAGTAAAGAGACTTTCCGTAACGAGATTAAACTAGGTATTGGATACCGACGATCGAATCTCGGAAAGTAACATACCGATGACAAAGGAACAACGATGTTGTTATGCGGTTTGACCGATAAAGATCTTCAGAGAATATGTAGGAACCAATATGAGCATCCAGGTTCCGCTATTGGTTATTGACCGAGAATAGTTCTAGGTCATGTCTACATAGTTCTCGAACCGTAGGGTCCGCACGCTTAAGGTTTCAATGACGGTTATTATGAGTTTATGTATTTTGATGTACCAAGGAGTTCGGAGTCCGGATGTGATCACGGACATGACGAGGAGTCTCAAATGGTCGAGACATAAAGATTGATATATTGGATGGTTATATTCGACACGGAAAGGTTCGGAAGTTTCCGGAGAAAACCGGAGTGCGGAGGGGTTACCGAACCCTCGGGAAGTTATGGGCCTTATTGGGCCAAGAGGGGAGAGAGGGCTGCACCAGAGGTGGTGCCCCCCCTCCATGGGGAGTCCGATTGACTAGGAGGGGGCGCAGCCCCCTTTCCTCTCCCTCTCTCTCTTTCCTTCCCCTTCCTCTTCCTAGTAGGACTAGGAAAGGGAGTCCTACTCCTACTAGGAGAAGGACTCCCCCTCCCTTGGTGCGCCCCAAGGGCTGGCCGCCCTCCCCTTGCTCCTTTATATACGGGGCAGGGGGCACCCTAGAACACACAAGTTGATCTTCGTGATCGTTCCTTAGCCGTGCGGTGCCCCTCCACCATATTCCACCTCGGTCATATTGTAGCGGTGCTTAGGCGAAGCCCGCGCGGTAGAACATCAAGATCGCCATCACGCCGTCGGTCGACGGAACTCCTTCCCGACGCTTTGCTGGATCGGAGCCCGGGATCGCCATCGAGCTGAACGTGTGCCAAGAACTCGGAGGTGCCGGAGTAACGGTGCTTGGATCGGTCGGATCGTGAAGACGCACGACTACATCAACAGCGTTAATATAACGCGCTCGCTTTCGGTCACGAGGGTACGTGGACGGACATCTCTCCTCTCGTTGCTATGCCATCACCATGGTCTTGCGTGATCGTAGGAAATTTTTGAAATTACTACGCTACCCAACAATGGCATCCGAGCCTGGTTTTATGCGTTGATGTCATATGCACGAGTAGAACACAAGTGAGTTGTGGGCGATACAAGTCATACTACCTACCAGCATGTCATACTTTGGTTCAGCGGTATTGTGAGATGAAGCGGCCGGACCGACATTACGCCAGACGCTTACGCGAGACTGGTTTCACCGCTGTGAGCACTCGCTGCTTAAAGGTGGTGGCGGGTGTCTGCTCTCTCACTTTAGTTGAACTGTGGCTACGCCCGTCCTTGAGAAGGTTAAACGGAGTCTATTTGACGAAGTATCGCTGTGGTTTTGATGCGAGGTAAGAACGGTTCTTGCTCAGCCCGTAGCAGCCACGTAAAACTTGCAACAACAAAGTAGAGGACGCCTAACTTGTTTTTGCAGGGCATGTTGTGATGTGATATGGTCAAGACGTGATGCTATATTTTATTGTATGAGATGATCATGTTTTGTAACCGAAGTTATCGGCAATCGGCAGGAGCCATATGGTTGTCGCTTATTGTATGAAATGCAACGCCATGTAATTGCTTTACTTTATCACTAAGCGGTAGCGATAGTCGAGAAGCAATAGTTGGCGAGACGACAACGATGCTACGATGGAGATCAAGGTGTCGCTACCGGTGACGATGGTGATCATGACGGTGCTTGGAGATGGAGATCACAAGCACAAGATGATGATGGCCATATCATATCACTTATATTGATTGCATGTGATGTTTATCCTTTATGCATCTTATCTTGCTTTGATTGACGGTAGCATTATAAGATGATCTCTCACTAAAATTATCAAGTAGTGTTCTCCCGAGTATGCACTGCTGCCAAAGTTCGTCGTGTCGAGACACCACGTGATGATCGGTGTGATAAGCTCTACGTCCATCTACAATGGGTGCAAGCCAGTTTTGCACACGCAGAATACTCAGGTTATACTTGACGAGCCTAGCATATGCAGATATGGCCTCGAACACGGAGACCGAAAGGTCGAACGTGAATCATATAGCAGATATGATCAACATAAGATGTTCACCATTGAAAACTACTCCATCTCACGTGATGATCGGTTATGGTTTAGTTGATTTGGATCACGTGATCACTTAGATAACTAGAGAGATGTCATCTAAGTGGGAGTTCTTTAGTAATATGATTAATTGAACTTAAATTTATCATGAACTTAGTACCTGATAGTATTTTGCTTGTCTATGTTTATTGTAGATAGATGGCTCGTCTTTGTTGTTCCGTTGAATTTTAATGTTCCTTGAGAAAGCAAAGTTGAAAGATGATGGTAGCAATTACACGGACTGGGTCCGTAACTCGAGGATAATCCTCATTGCTGCACGTAAAAGTTACGCCCCGAAGCACCGCCGGGTGACGAGCTCTGCTGCAGATGCCGAGCGAAGTTGTGAACGTCCGCAAAGCGTAGCTGATGACTACTCTATAGTTCAGTGTGCCATGCTTTACGGCTTAGAACGGGTCTTCAACGACGTTTTGAACGTCATGGAGCATATGAGATGTTCCAGGAGTTGAAGTTGATATTTCAACAGTAATGCCCGGATTGAGAGATATGAAGTCTCCAATAAGTTCTATAGCTGCAAGATGGAGGAGAATAGTTACGTCGGTGAGCACATACTCAAAATGTCGGGTATTACAATCACTTGAATCAACCGGGAGTTAATCTTCCGGATGATTGTGTCATTGATGTAATTCTTCAATCACGCCACCAAGCTACAAAGGCTTCGTGATGAACTATAATATGCAAGGGTTAGTAAAGACTATGCTCGAGCTCTTCGCAATGCTAAAAGCTGCGGAGGTAGAAATCAAAAGGAGCATCAAGTGTTGATGGTCAATAAGACCACTAGTTTCAAGAAGAAAGGCAAAGGGAAGAAGAAGGGAACTTCAAGAAGAACAGCAAACAAGTTCTTGATCAGAGAAGAAACCCAAGTCTGGACCTAAGCCTGAAATCGAGTGCTTCTACCGCAAGCGCATCGGTCCTCGAAGCGGAACTGCCCCAAGTATTTGGCGGATAAGAAGGATGGCAAAGTGAACAAAGGTATATGTGATATACTTGTTATTGATGTGTACCTTACTAGAGCTCGCATAGTACCTGGTATTTGATACTGGTTCATTGCTAATATTTGCAACTCAAACAGAACTACGGATTGCTTAACACGGCAAAGGACGAGGTGACGATGCGCGCTGGAAACGGTTCCAAAGTCGATGTGATCGCAATCGGCACGCTACCTCTACATCTACCTTCGGGATTAGTTTTAGACCTGAATAATTGTTATTTGGTGCCGCGTTGAGCATGAACATTATATCTGGATCTTGTTTGATGCGAGACGGTTATTCATTTAAATCAGAGAATAATGGTTGTTCTATTTATATGAATAATATCTTTTATGGTCATGCACCCTTGAAGAGTGGTCTATTTTAATGAATCTCGATAGTAGTGATACACATATTCATAATGTTGAAACCAAAAGATGCAGAGTTGATAATGATAGTGCAACTTATTTGTGGCAATCGCCGCTTAGGTCATATCGGTGTAAAACGCATGAAGAAACTCCATCTCGATGGACTTTTGGAGTCACTTGATTATGAATCACTTGGCACTTTGTAACCGTGCCTCATGGGCAAGATGACTAAAACTCCGTTCTCGGTACTATGGAGAGAGCAACAGATTTATTGGAAATCATACATACGGATGTATGTGGTCCAATGAATGTTGAAGCTCGTGGCGGATATCGTTATTTTCTCACCTTCACAGATGATTTGAGCAGATATGGGTATATCTACTTAATGAAACATAAGTCTGAAACATTTGAAAAGTTCAAAGAATTTCAGAGTGAAGTTGAAAATCATCGTAATAAGAAAATAAAGTTTCTACGATCTGATCGTGGAGGCGAATATTTGAGTTACGAGTTTGGTCTACATTTGAAACAAAGCGAATAGTTTCAAGCAACTCACGCCACCCGAACACCACAGCGCAATGGTGTGTCCGAACGTCGAATCGCACTTTATTGGATATGGTGCGATCTATGATGTCTCTTACAGATTTACCGCTATCATTTTGGGGTTATGCTCTTGAGACGGCCGATTCACGCTAAATAGGACACCGTCAAAACCCGCTGAGACGACGCCTTATGAACTATGGTTTAGCAAGAAACCAAAGTTGTCGTTTTCGAAAGTTTGGGGTTGCGATGCTTATGTGAAGAAACTTCAACCTGATAAGCTTGAACCCAAATCGAGAAATGTGTCTTCATAGGATACCCAAAGGAGACAATTGGGTACACCTTCTATCACAGATCCAAGGCAAGACATTCGTTGTTAAAATGGATCCTTTCTAGAGAAGGAGTTTCTCTCGAAAGAAGTGAGTGGGAGGAAAGTGGAACTTGATGAGGTAATAGTACCAGCTCCCTTATTGAAAGTAGTTCGTCACGTAAATCAGTTTCGTAACACCTACACCAGATTAGTGAGGAAGATAATGATGAAGATCATGAAACTTCAGATCAAGTTGTCACCGAACTCAGAGATCAACCAGAACAAAATCCGCACTGAGTGGTACGGTAATCCTATTACGGAAGTCATGCTACTAGATCATGATGAACCTACGAACTATGAAGAAGCGATGGTGAGCCCAGATTCATAAAATGGCTTGAAGCCATGAAATCTGAGATGGGATCCATGTATGAGAACAAAGTATGGACTTTGGTAGACTTGCCCGATGATCGGCAAGCTATTGAGAATAAATGGATTTTTAAGAAGAAGACTGACGCTGATGGTAATGTAACTGTCTACAAAGCTCGACTTGTTGCAAAAGGTTTTCGACAAGTTCAAGGGGTTGACTACGATGAGACTTTCTCACCAGAAGCGATGCTTAAGTCCGTCCGAATCATGTTAGCAATTGCCGATTTTATGATTATGAAATTTGGCAAATGGATGTAAAACTGCATTCTTGAATGGATTTCTAGAAGAAGAGTTGTATATGATGCAACCAGAAGGTTTTGTCGATCCAAAAGTGCTAACAAAGTGTGCAAGCTCCAACGATCAATTTATGGTGCGGTGCAAGCCTCTCGAGTTGAATAAACGCTTTGATAGTGTGATCAAAGCATATGGGTTTGTACAGACTTTTGGAGAAACCTGTATTTACAAGAAAGTGAGTGGGAGCTCAGAGCATTTCTAATATTATATGTGGACGATATATTATTGATTGGAAATGATATAGAATTTCTGGATAGCATAAAAGGATACTTGAATAAAAGTTTTTCAATGAAAGACCTCGGTGAAGCTGCTTACATATTGGGCATCAAGATCTATAGAGATAGATCAAGACGCTTGATTGACTTTCACAAAGCACATACCTTGATAAAGTTTTGAAAAGGTTCAAAATGGATCGAGCAAAGAAAGGTTTTTACCTGTGTTACAAGGTGTAAGATTGAGTCGACTCAATGCCCCACCACAGCAGAAGATAGAGAGAAAATGAAAGATGTTCCTATGCTTCAGCCATAGGCTCTATCATGTATGCAATGCTGTGTACTGCACTGACGATGCTTAGCTGTAAGCTTGGCAGGAAGGTACCAAAGTAATCGAGTGGATCATCGACAGCGGTCAAGAACATCCTGAAATACCGAAAAGGACTAAGGATATGTTTCTCGTGTATGGAGGTGACAAAGAGCTAGTCGTAAATGGTTACGCCGATGTAAGCTTTGACACCGATCCGGACGATTCTAAATCGCAAACCGGATACGTGTTTTTATTAAACGGTGGAGCTGTCGGTTGGTGCAGTTCTAAACAAAGCGCCGTGGCGGGATCTACATGTGAAGCGGAGTACATAGCTGCTTCGAAGCAGCAAATGAAGGAGTCTGGATGAAAGAGTTCATTTCCGATCTAGGTGTCATACCTAGTGCATCGGGACCGATGAAGATCTTCCGTGACAATATGGTGCAATTGCCTTGGCAAAGGAATCCAGATTTCACAAGAGGACCAAGCACATCAAGAGACGCTTCAATTCCATTCGGGACCAAGTCCAAGTGGGAGACATAGAGATTTGCAAAATACATACGGATCTGAATGTTGCAGACCGCTGACTAAGCCTCTTCCACGAGCAAAACATGATCAGCACCAAGACTCCATGGGTGTAAGGATCATTACTTTGTAATCTAGATTATTGACTCTAGTGCAAGTGGGAGACTGAAGGAAATATGCCCTAGAGGCAATAATAAAGTTATTATTTATTTCCTTATATCATGATAAATGTTTATTATTCATGCTAGAATTGTATTAACCGGAAACATAATACATGTGTGAATATATAGACAAACAAAGATGTCACTAGTATGCCTCT
Source organism: Aegilops longissima (assembly GCA_021605205.1). Taxonomy (NCBI): domain Eukaryota; kingdom Viridiplantae; phylum Streptophyta; class Magnoliopsida; order Poales; family Poaceae; genus Aegilops; species Aegilops longissima. The sequence continues at coordinate 474,303,358 of CM038676.1, forward strand.
ACTTGACTAGCTTGTTAATCAAAGATGGTTATGTTTCCTAACCATGAACAAGGAGTTGTTATTTGATTAACAAGGTCACATCATTAGTTGAATGATCTGATTGACATGACCCATTCCGTTAGCTTAACACTTGATCGCTTAGTATGTTAATGCTTTCTTCATGACCCATACATGTTCCTGTAACTATGAGATTATGCAACTCCTGTTTACGGAGGAACACTTTGGTACTACCAAACGTCACAACGAATCGGGTGATTATAAAGGAGTACTACAGGTGTCTCCAAAGGTACTTGTTGGGTTGGCGATTTGAGATTAGGTTTTGTCACTCCGATTATGGGAGAGGTATCTCTAGGCCTTCTCGGTAATACACATCACATAAGCCTTGCAAGCATTGCAACTAAAGAGTTAGTTGTGAGATGATGTATTACGGAACGAGTAAAGAGACTTTCCGTAACGAGATTAAACTAGGTATTGGATACCGACGATCGAATCTCGGAAAGTAACATACCGATGACAAAGGGAACAACGATGTTGTTATGCGGTTTGACCGATAAAGATCTTCGTAGAATATGTAGGAACCAATATGAGCATCCAGGTTCCGCTATTGGTTATTGACCGAGAATAGTTCTAGGTCATGTCTACATAGTTCTCGAACCGTAGGGTCCGCACGCTTAAGGTTTCAATGACGGTTATTATGAGTTTATGTATTTTGATGTACCAAGGAGTTCGAGTCCCGGATGTGATCACGGACATGACGAGGAGTCTCAAATGGTCGAGACATAAAGATTGATATATTGGATGGTTATATTCGACACGGAAAGGTTCCGGAAGTTTCGGAGAAAACCGAGTGGGAGGGGTTACCGGAACCCCGGGAAGTTATGGGCCTTATTGGGCCAAGAGGAGAGAGAGGGCTGCACCAGAGGTGGTGCGCCCCCCTCCATGGGGAGTCCGACTGACTAGGGGGGGCAGCCCCCTTCCTCTCTCTCCTCTCTTTCCTTCCCCTTCCTCTTCCTAGTAGGACTAGGAAAGGGAGTCCTACTCCTACTAGGAGGAGGACTCCCTCCCTGGTGCGCCCCAAGGGCTGGCCGCCCTCCCCTTGCTCCTTTATATACGGGGGGGGGGCACCCTAGAACACACAAGTTGATCTTCGTGATCGTTCCTTAGCCGCAGCGGTGCCCCTCCACCATATTCCACCTCGGTCATATTGTAGCGGTGCTTAGGCGAAGCCTCGCGGCGGTAGAACATCAAGATCGCCACCACGCCGTCAGGTCGACGGAACTCCTTCCCGACGCTTTGCTGGATCGGAGCCGGGGATCGCCATCGAGCTGAACGTGTGCCAAGAACTCGGAGGTGCCGGAGTAACGGTGCTTGGATCGGTCGGATCGTGAAGACGACGACTACATCAACCGCGTTAATATAACGCCCGCTTTCGGTCTCACGAGGGTACGTGGACGGACACTCTCCTCTCGTTGCTATGCCATCACCATGGTCTTGCGTGATCGTAGGAATTTTTTGAAATTACTACGCTACCCAACAGTGGCATCCGAGCCTGGTTTTATGCGTTGATGTCATATGCACGAGTAGAACACAAGTGAGTTGTGGGCGATACAAGTCATACTACCTACCAGCATGTCATACTTTGGTTCAGCGGTATTGTGAGATGAAGCGCCCGGACCGACATTACGCCAGACGCTTACGCGAGACTGGTTTCACCGCTGTGAGCACTCGTTGCTTAAAGGTGTGGCGGGTGTCTGTCTCTCTCACTTTAGTTGAACTGAGTGTGGCTACGCCCGGTCCTTGAGAAGGTTAAACGGAGTCTATTTGACGAAGTATCGCTGTGGTTTTGATGCGAGGTAAGAACGGTTCTTGCTCAGCCCGTAGCAGCCACGTAAAACTTGCAACAACAAAGTAGGAAGCGCACCGGTGAGAAGAAATTGAGATGACAAACTTGATGATCAAGAAGGATTAGTATTCATAGAAATATGAGAACACCATTTAGGAAAGGTATGGAATCAACACTTGACATTGAAGCAACTCAATACCACAAAACGGAACAAAAACAAAGGATTTGGCTTGCGAATAAGCCGAAACAAACATATGATAGATCCCATATCGCATCATGTGTCTATTGAATATGAAATACTTGAATTCCACTTATAAACTCCCAAACTTTCTGGTTATGCAATCAGGTGTTGGGGATACAGGGACACAAAATATATCACCCAAACTAACAATACCTAGATCCAATGTATCCATCCTTCAACACATAACCAAGAAACCTTCGTAAATCGCTTACCTCAACCTTCAAAAGCATCCGTTATAATGAAGTTATGGCAATACTCCCCAAGATCAAGGTTATCGAGGTTATCTCACAAACAATCGCACAAAAGAGATTTCGATGTCGGCAAAGCTCGTGTATTCCGTAACTGCAACGATAAAATTGTGACGACAACACCTGAGCTCAACTCCCGGACACCGCCACAACCCCTAAATGTCGAGGCACCAAGAACAATGTTCTCGCCACAAGAATATCGGAACGATCCCAAGATACCCTGATCCTAAAAAAATAGTTATTAGCAGTTAAAATAGGGACACGTTCAAATATGCAATGCTCGAATTTAACAAATCACGACAACAGGAAAAAAACGAACGGGCCGAATCTGAGCGCCTGGCTGGGGGAGTTGTTTCACCATGGGCCAAGCCTGATCGATGGAGAGGCAGGGCTTTGAGGCCAGGGCGACTGGGCTCGGGTGGCGTGGACCTCCGGATCGGTCAATGGGCGAGCGAGGGTCGGCAAGGTTTCGCTTGCTCAAGAATGTAAACGATCACACCCATGGGCGGAGACGGCAGATGGGACTTGCGTGTCGGCGGCTGACGGAGGAGGCCCGGACGGTGAGGTCGCCCCTGGGTGGCGGCGAGGCAAAACGACGGCGGGACGGAGCTGCATCTGCCCGTGCGGTAGGGGATTTCATGCTGGCCTCATCTCAAGGCAGGGAAGGTCGACGGCGGCAGATTTGGCGCGGAACAGCGAGGGCGGAGGAGATCCGGGCAAGATCTTGGCGCCTCGGGTTCTCCCGATCGGATCGAGGTGAGGCAGAGGTCACGGCATTTAGATGCAGGGGTGGAGGCGTGATTCGGCGAGGCGACGAGTTCCTTCAAGCCATGGCGCTGGTTCACCGTGGAGAAAAGGAACAAGACGAGGGGATGGTCAGGAGGAGCAGCGATGGGAAAGGAAGGTGAAGGCGCAGAGAACGGCGGCGTGACTCAAAGATCTCGGCCGCCCGATGAACAAGAAGCTGAGATGAGGTGGAGCGGCGGTTTCTCCGCGAGGTCGGCGAATGCGGTGGCTTGTAGGTGAGCTTGAGCTCCTTCGCGGGCCTCGCAAGGGGACGGAGGCGGATCCATGAGCTTGTGAAGGAAATATGCCCTAGAGGCAATAATAAAGTTATTATTTATTTCCTTATATCATGATAAATGTTTATTATTCATGCTAGAATTGTATTAACCGAAACATAATACATGTGTGAATATATAGACAAACAGATGTCACTAGTATGCCTCTATTTGACTAGCTTGTTAATCAAAGATGGTTATGTTTCCTAACCATGAACAAGGAGTTGTTATTTGATTAACAAGGTCACATCATTAGTTGAATGATCTGATTGACATGACCCATTCCGTTAGCTTAACACTTGATCGCTTAGTATGTTAATGCTTTTTCATGACCCATACATGTTCCTCGTAACTATGAGATTATGCAACTCCTGCCACCGGAGGAACACTTTGGTACTACCAAACGCCACAACGAATCGGGTGATTATAAAGGAGTACTACAGGTGTCTCCAAAGGTACTTGTTGGGTTGGCGATTTCGAGATTAGGTTTTGTCATCCGATTGTCGGAGAGGTATCTCTAGGCCTTCTCGGTAATACACATCACATAAGCCTTGTAAGCATTGCAACTAAAGAGTTAGTTGTGAGATGATGTATTACGGAACGAGTAAAGAGACTTTTCCGTAACGAGATTAAACTAGGTATTGATACCGACGATCGAATCTCGGAAAGTAACATACCGATGACAAAAGGAACAACGATGTTGTTATGCGGTTTGACCGATAAAGATCTTCAGAGAATATGTAGGAACCAATATGAGCATCCAGGTTCCGCTATTGGTTATTGACCGAGAATAGTTCTAGGTCATGTCTACATAGTTCTCGAACCGTAGGGTCCGCACGCTAAGGTTTCAATGACGGTTATTATGAGTTTATGTATTTTGATGTACCAAGGAGTTCGGAGTCCCGGATGTGATCACGGACATGACGAGGAGTCTCAAATGGTCGAGACATAAAGATTGATATATTGATGGTTATATTCGACACCGGAAAGGTTCCGGAAGTTTCCGGAGAAAACCGAGTGCCGAGGGGTTACCGAACCCCGGGAAGTTATGGGCCTTATTGGGCCAAGAGGGAGAGAGAGGGCTGCACCAGAGGTGGTGCGCCTCCATGGGGAGTCCGACTGACTAGGAGGGGGGCAGCCCCTTCCCTCTCCCTCTCCCTCTCTTCCTTCCCCTTCCTCTTCCTAGTAGGACTAGGAAAGGGAGTCCCACTCTACTAGGAGGAGGACTCCTCCCTTGGTGCGCCCCAAGGGCTGGCCGCCCTCCCCTTGCTCCTTTATATACGGGGCAGGGGGCACCCTAGAACACACAAGTTGATCTTCGTGATCGCTCTTAGCCGTGCGGTGCCCTCCACCATATTCCACCTCGGTCATATTGTAGCGGTGCTTAGGCGAAGCCCCGCGACGGTAGAACATCAAGATCGCCACCACGCTGTCAGGCCGACGGAACTCCTTCCCGACGCTTTGCTGGATCGGAGCCCGGGATCGCCATCGAGCTGAACGTGCCAAGAACTCGAGGTGCCGGAGTAACGGTGCTTGGATCGGTCGGATCGTGAAGACGCACGACTACATCAACCACGTTAATATAACGCCCGCGGGTCTCACGAGGGTACGTGGACGACACTTCTCCCTCGCTGCTATGCCATCACCATGGTCTTGCGTGATCGTGAGGAAATTTTTGAAATTACTACGCTACCCAACAGGGCATCCGAGCCTGGTTTTATGCGTTGATGTCATATGCACGAGTAGAACACAAGTGAGTTGTGGGCTATATAAGTCATACTACCTACCAGCATGTCATACTTTGGTTCAGCGGTATTGTGAGATGAAGCGCCCGGACCGACATTACGCCAGACGCTTACGCGAGACTGGTTTCACCGCTGTGAGCACTCGCTGCTTAAAGGTGACCGGCGGGTGTCTGCTCTCTCACTTTAGTTGAACTGAAAAGGCATACGCCCGTCCTTGAGAAGGTTAAACGGAGTCTATTTGACGAAGTATCGCTGTGGTTTTGATGCGAGGTAAGAACGGTTCTTGCTCAGCCCGTAGCAGCCACGTAAAACTTGCAACAACAAAGTAGAGGACGCCTAACTTGTTTTTGCAGGCATGTTGTGATGTGATATGGTCAAGACGTGATGCTATATTTTATTGTATGAGATGATCATGTTTTGTAACCGAAGTTATCGCAATCGGCAGGAGCCATATGGTTGTCGCTTATTGTATGAAATGCAACGCCATGTAATTGCTTTACTTTATCACTAAGCGGTAGCGATAGTCGAGAAGCAATAGTTGGCTAGACGACAACGATGCTACGATGGAGATCAAGGTGTCGCTACCGGTGACGATGGTGATCATGACGGTGCTTTTGAGATGGAGATCACAAGCACAAGATGATGATGGCCATATCATATCACTTATATTGATTGCATGTGATGTTTATCCTTTATGCATCTTATCTTGCTTTGATTGACGGTAGCATTATAAGATGATCTCTCACTAAAAATTATCAAGTAGTGTTCTCCTGAGTATGCACTGCTACAAAGTTCGTCGTGCCGAGACACCACGTGATGATCGGTGTGATAAGCTCTACGTCCATCTACAACGGGTGCAAGCCAGTTTTGCACACGCAGAATACTCAGGTTATACTTGACGAGCCTAGCATATACAGATATGGCCTCGAACACGGAGACCGAAAGGTCGAACGTGAATCATATAGCAGATATGATCAACATAAGATGTTCACCATTGAAAACTACTCCATCTCACGTGATGATCGGTTATGGTTTAGTTGATTTGGATCACGTGATCACTTAGATAACTAGAGAGATGTCTGCCTAAGTGGGAGTTCTTTAGTAATATGATTAATTGAACTTAAATTTATCATGAACTTAGTACCGATAGTATTTTGCTTGTCTATGTTTACTGTAGATAGATGGCTCGTGCTGTTGTTCCGTTGAATTTTAATGCTCCTTGAGAAAGCAAAGTTGAAAGATGATGGTAGTAATTACACGGACTGGGTCCGAACTCGAGGATAATCCTCATTGCTGCACGTAAAAGTTACGCCCCGAAGCACCGCTGGGTGACAGTGCTCGCAGATGCCGAGCCGTGGTTGTGAACGTCCGCAAAGCAGAGCTGATGACTACTCTATAGTTCAGCAGTGCCATGCTTTACGGCTTAGAACTGGTCTTCAACGACGCTTTGAACGCCATGGAGCATATGAGATGTTCCAGAGTTGAAGTTGATATTTCAATGTAATGCCCGGATTGAGAGATATGAAGTCTCCAATAAGTTCTATAGCTGCAAGATGGAGGAGAATAGTTCACAAGGAGCACATACTCAAAATGTCTGGTATTACAATCACTTGAATCAACGGGAGTTAATCTTCCGGATGATTGTGTCATTGATGTAATTCTTCAATCACCGCCACCAAGCTACAAAGGCTTCGTGATGAACTATAATATGCAAGGGTTAGTAAAGACTATGCTCGAGCTCTTCGCAATGCTAAAAGTCATGGAGGTAGAAATCAAAAGGAGCATCAAGTGTTGATGGTCAATAAGACCACTAGTTTCAAGAAGAAAGGCAAAGGGAAGAAGAAGGGGAACTTCAAGAAGAACAGCAAACAAGTTGCTGATCAGAGAAGAAACCCAAGTCCGGACCTAAGCCTGAAATCGAGTGCTTCTACCGCAAGCGCATCGTCATCGAAGCGGAACTGCCCCAAGTATTTGGCGGATAAGAAGGATGGCAAAGTGAACAAAGGTATATGTGATATACTTGTTATTGATGTGTACCTTACTAGAGCTCGCAGAGTACCGGTATTTGATACTGGTTCTGCTAATATTTGCAACTCAAACAGAACTACGGATTGCTTAACACCGCAAAGGACGAGGTGACGGCGCGCTGGGGAACGGTTCCAAAGTCGATGTGATCGCAGTCGGCACGCTACCTCTACATCTACCTTCGGGATTAGTTTTAGACCTGAATAATTGTTATTTGGTGCCGCTGAGCATGAACATTATATCTGGATCTTGTTTGATGCTAGACGGTTATTCATTTAAATCGAGAATAATGGTTGTTCTATTTATATGAATAATATCTTTATGGTCATGCACCCTTGAAGAGTGGTCTATTTTAATGAATCTCGATAGTAGTGATACACATATTCATAATGTTGAAACCAAAAGATGCAGAGTTGATAATGATAGTGCAACTTATTTGTGGCAATCGCCGCTTAGGTCATATCGTGTAAAACGATGAAGAAACTCCATGTCGATGGACTTTGGAGTCACTTGATTATGAATCACTTGGCACTTATGTAACCGTGCCTCATGGGCAAGATGACTAAAACTCCGCTTCTCCCGTACTATGGAGAGAGCAACAGATTTATTGGAAATCATACATACGGATGTATGTGGTCCAATGAATGTTGAAGCTCGTGGCGGATATCGTTATTTTCTCACCTTCACAGATGATTTGAGCAGATATGGGTATATCTACTTAATGAAACATAAGTCTGAAACATTTGAAAAGTTCAAAGAATTTCAGAGTGAAGTTGAAAATCATCGTAATAAGAAAATAAAGTTTCTACGATCTGATCGTGGAGGCTAATATTTGAGTTACGAGTTTGGTCTACATTTGAAACAAAGCGAATAGTTTCGAACTCACGCCACCCGAACACCACAGCGCAATGGTGTGTCCGAACGTCAGAATCGCACTTTATCGGATATGGTGCGATCTATGATGTCTCTTACAGATTTACCGCTATCATTTTGGGGTTATGCTCTTGAGACGGCCGATTCACGCTAAATAGGACACCGCCAAAACTGCTGAGACGACGCCTTATGAACTATGGTTTAGCAAGAAACCAAAGTTGTCGCTTCTGAAAGTTTGGGGTTGCGATGCTTATGTGAAGAAACTTCAACCTGATAAGCTTGAACCCAAATCGAGAAATGTGTCTTCATAGGATACCCAAAGGAGACAATTGGGTACACCTTCTATCACAGATCCAAGGCAAGACATTCGCTGTTAAAATGGATCCTTTCTAGAGAAGGAGTTTTCTCGAAAGAAGTGAGTGGGAGGAAAGTGGAACTTGATGAGGTAATAGTACCAGCCCCTTATTGAAAGTAGTTCGTCACGTAAATCAGTTTCGTAACACCTACACCAGCTTAGTGAGGAAGATAATGATGAAGATCATGAAACTTCAGATCAAGTTGTCAATGAATCTCGAGATCAACCAGAATAAAATCCGCACCAGAGTGGTACGGTAATCCTATTCTCGAAGTCATGCTACTAGATCATGATGAACCCACTAACTATGAAGAAGCGATGGTGAGCCCAGATTCGCAAAATGGCTTGAAGCCATGAAATCTGAGATGGGATCCATGTATGAGAACAAAGTATGGATTTTTGGTAGACTTGCCCGATGATCGGCAAGCTATTGAGAATAAATGGATTTTTAAGAAGAAGACCGACGCTGATGGTAATGTAATCGCTCACAAAGCTCGACTTGTTGCAAAAGGTTTTCGACAAGTTCAAGGGGTTGACTACGATGAGACTTTTCACCAGAGCGATGCTTAAGTCCGTCCGAATCATGTTAGCAATTGCCGATTTTATGATTATGAAATTTGGCAAATGGATGTAAAACTGCATTCTTGAATGGATTTCTAGAAGAAGAGTTGTATATGATGCAACCAGAAGGTTTTGTCGATCCAAAAGGTGCTAACAAAGTGTGCAAGCTCCAACGATCAATTTATGGTCCTGCAAGCCTCTCGAGTTGAATAAACGCTTTGATAGTGTGATCAAAGATATGGGTTTGTATGCACTTTTGGAGAAGCTCAGATTTACAAGAAAGTGAGTGGGAGCTCAGAGCATTTCTAATATTATATGTGGACGATATATTATTGATTGGAAATGATATAGAATTTCTGATAGCATAAAAGGATACTTGAATAAAAGTTTTTCAATGAAAGACCTCGTGAAGTTGCTTATATATTGGGCATCAAGATCTATAGAGATAGATCAAGACGCTTGATTGACTTTCACAAAGCACATACCTTGATAAAGTTTTGAAAAGTTCAAAATGGATCGTGCAAAGAAAGGTTTTTACCTGTGTTACAAGGTGTAAGATTGAGTCGACTCAATGCCCACCACGCAGAAGATAGAGAGAAAATGAAAGATGTTCCCTATGCTTCAGCCATAGGCTCTATCATGTATGCAATGCTGTGTACCAGACCGACGATGCTTAGCTGTAAGCTTGGCAGGAAGGTACCAAAGTAATCCAGAGTGGATCATCGACAGCGTCAAGAACATCCTGAAATACCGAAAAGGACTAAGGATATGTTTCTCGATATGGAGGTGACAAAGAGCTAGTCGTAAATGGTTACGCCGATGTAAGTTTTGACACTCGATCCGGACGATTCTAAATCGCAAACCGGATACGTGTTTTTATTAAACGGTGGAGCTGCAGTTGGTGCAGTTCTAAACAAAGCGCCGTGGCGGGATCTACATGTGAAGCGGAGTACATAGCTGCTTCGAAGCAGCAAATGAAGGAGTCTCGATGAAAGAGTTCATTTCGATCTAGGTGTCATACCTAGTGCATCGGGACCGATGAAGATCTTCGTGACAATACGGTGCAATTGCCTTGGCAAAGGAATCCAGATTTCACAAGAGGACCAAGCACATCAAGAGACGCTCAATTCCATTCGGGACCAAGTCCAAGTGGGAGACATAGAGATTTGTAAAATACATACGGATCTGAATGTTGCAGACTGCTGACTAAGCTTCTTCCACGAGCAAAACATGATCAGCACCAAGACTCCATGGGTGTAAGGATCATTACTTTGTAATCTAGATTATTGACTCTAGTGCAAGTGGGAGATCAAGGAAATATGCCCTAGAGGCAATAATAAAGTTATTATTTATTTCTTATATCATGATAAATGTTTATTATTCATGCTAGAATTGTATTAACCGGAAACATAATACATGTGTGAATATATAGACAAACAAAGATGTCACTAGTATGCCTCTATTTGACTAGCTTGTTAATCAAAGATGGTTATGTTTCCTAACCATGAACAAGGAGTTGTTATTTGATTAACAAGGTCACATCATTAGTTGAATGATCTGATTGACATGACCCATTCCGTTAGCTTAACACTTGATCGCTTAGTATGTTAATGCTTTTTCATGACCCATACATGTTCCTGTAACTATGAGATTATGCAACCCTGCCACCGGAGGAACACTTTGGTACTACCAAACGCCACAACGAATCGGGTGATTATAAAGGAGTACTACAGGTGTCTCCAAAGGTACTTGTTGGGTTGGCGATTTCGAGATTAGGTTTTGTCATCCGATTGTCGGAGAGGTATTCTAGGCCTTCTCGGTAATACACATCACATAAGCCTTGCAAGCATTGCAACTAAAGAGTTAGTTGTGAGATGATGTATTACGGAACGAGTAAAGAGACTTTCCGTAACGAGATTAAACTAGGTATTGATACCGACGATCGAATCTCGGAAAGTAACATACCGATGACAAAGGGAACAACGATGTTGTTATGCGGTTTGACCGATAAAGATCTTCAGAGAATATGTAGGAACCAATATGAGCATCCAGGTTCCGCTATTGGTTATTGACCGAGAATAGTTCTAGGTCATGTCTACATAGTTCTCGAACCGTAGGGTCCGCACGCTTAAGGTTTCAATGACGGATTATTATGAGTTTATGTATTTTGATGTACCAAGGAGTTCGAGTCCCGGATGTGATCACGACATGACGAGGAGTCTCAAATGGTCGAGACATAAAGATTGATATATTGATGGTTATATTCGACACCGGAAAGGTTCCGAAGTTTCCGGAGAAAACTGGAGTGCCGAGGGGTTACCGAACCCCCGGGAAGTTATGGGCCTTATTGGGCCAAGAGGGAGAGAGAGGGCTGCACCAGAGGTGGTGCGCCTCCATGGGGAGTCCGACTGACTAGAGGGGGCGCAGCCCCCTTTCCTCTCCCTCTCCTCTCTTTCCTTCCTTCCCTCTTCCTAGTAGGACTAGGAAAGGGAGTCCCACTCTACTAGGAGGAGGACTCCCTCCCTTGGTGCGCCCCAAGGGCTGGCCGCCTCCCCTTGCTCCTTTATATACGGGGCAGGGGGGGCACCCTAGAACACACAAGTTGATCTTCGTGATCGCTCCTTAGCTGCAGCGGTGCCCCTCCACCATATTCCACCTCGGTCATATTGTAGCGGTGCTTAGGCGAAGCCCCGCGACGGTAGAACATCAAGATCGCCACCACGCCGTCAGGTCGACGAACTCCTTCCCCGACGCTTTGCTGGATCGGAGCCCGGGATCGCCATCGAGCTGAACGTGCCAAGAACTCGGAGGTGCCGGAGTAACGGTGCTTGGATCGGTCGGATCGTGAAGACGCACGACTACATCAACCGCTAAGTAATATAACGCCTCGCCTGTTCACGAGGGTACGTGGACGGACACTCTCTCGCTGCTATGCCATCACCATGGTCTTGGCGGATCGAGGAAATTTTTGAAATTACTACGCTACCCAACA